>WSXT02237723.1:0-15815 GCA_011762715.2 Neuroterus valhalla
TTAATATTCCTATTACATTATTAGGAAATCATTAAAAATACAACATTATGCATCCTTTGGCCATAGAATAAACATCTTAATACTAAAAAATATTAGTCTCAGAATTTTTGTTTTGTTTTTAAACTAATAACCTGAACATCCAAGATATTCGATTTGAACTGAAATTGACCAGATTTCTGATGTAAAATGAACTTGTAGGGCAACGCCACACGTAAAAAGCATTCTTATATATATATGTACATGTACACATATATGAGTAGATTTATACATCAAACAATGTGATTGCGGTCAGCCGTCTGTGATTCTTGATCATTTATGTATAAATTTTTGATTCTGGAATATGCGAGTACGGACACTACTGTTCGTTCCAGATATTCTTGATTTACTCAATTTTTCATGACTAGTTTAATATCAATTCTGGACTTGTTATACATGTTTTCACGTATTTTTTTTCGCAGAATCCATTGGTGCTATCAGTTTGTACGAAAATTTGATATGTAAAGAGTTAAACGCCAAAAACTCCCAAAAAAGACCAAAAAAAAACGAGTTTTTTTTTACTTTTTCAGGATGACCCCATTAAAAATCGACATTTCCTATTTGACCATTTTTTCGTCTTAAGAAACCATACATTTTCAAAAAAAAAAATGTTGTGCAGCCATTTTTCTGAGCAAAGTTATCGCATTTTGAAAATTTTTTTTTTTTGTTAGATAATTTTTTCAAGTTAGAAAAACTTAATTCAATGTCTCGAAAAAATCCACACATACGCGTCTTCAGAAACAGTATATGCCTGATTTTTATCGTTGTGATATCTTTTGGGTTTTTGAGAAAAAAAATATATTGTAAAATTATGGTTTTTACCCTATAAATACATATAGGTGGGGAAATGGTGGCTACTCATATGGCCAAACTACCTCTTAAATAGTGTGGAAAAGATAGCTCAAGTTTATTTTGGGATTCCCGGAGGGGGGCATTTCACTATTGTTAACGGGGGGCCCTTTCAACCGTTATCAGATTCTAAAGTCAATAACACTGTCAGTGTAACGGTAATTTATGACTTCGCAGCGTAACGGTACCAAAATAATTTTATGAAATTGGTCCCTACCCACGAAATCTCTCTGTCCTCGTAGAAGGAACTTTGTTGCAAAACATTACAAACTGACACAACTCTCAATGTACACACTGTGATTGAGTTGTTAAATCAAATAGAATCGATGCCTAGACTTTTAAGGATATCCAAAGGCGACAGTAATTATCTCGGTTAATCAAATGTTCAGTTCAGTCGCTCTTCCAAAGGTTGCTGATCTCATAATTGATTGCACTTTTAACGAGCGCAAGTATAATCAGTCTTGGACTCGGCTTCTGAACCAATTTGTAAGCAATGTTTACAGCTAGCAGTAAACGGTATTCGAATTACAAGGAGTAATTGAAGCTACGAAAGCTAAACGGTGCTAAGTCCAATCAACCTTATTCTGCAGGAGAAGCAAAAAACCTTTCTGGAGGGAGAATTTACAACTGAACTAGTAAGTTATTTTTGTTGTGTGTAGGTGGGTGGATCAGATTAAAACCGTCCGGTGGAAAAATAAATGACGCTACATTATGCGAATGTAATAAACTAATGGAAATGGCATTGGAATTGAGATTGCTTAGCTTTCTCTAATATCATAAATAAAAATTGTACATATGTGTTTATGAAATTCATTTGCAATAGATATTTTCATTTATTTTATAAATATATCTCGATTTGTTAGATACTAGTCAAAATCCTTCAATGACCGTCATATTGTTGAAGAATTTGAATACCTTTGTATAATTCATTCATTCAGTTTGCATTTCTAAAGATTTGGAAATTTCCGAATTCATTCGCTAATAAATTTTATGGTTTAACATTTCAACAACTTCTCTCTCAGTGTGAATCGGTGAAATTTTTACTTTTATAATCAGTAGACAGCGACCAGTGGGAAAGGTTGCATGTCTTATGTTTCACGCCGGAATAGCCAAATTTAAAGTTTATCCTACCATATAGTGCCTAATAATTGTTATTATAACACCCCAATCGCATTCATTTCAATACTAGCGAAAACCCGGCATGCATTGCAATGCCACCGAAATGTTAAAATTCGGCTTGAGTAAGAAGTCCGAATTTTTTTTTTTAAATAACAAAATTTTAATTTTTTTTCTTCTTTTATTCCTGAACATTCCCGGAGACTCCAACAACAGTTCTTTAAATTTTCAGCAAAACCGGTTTGGCACAGATTTTTATATATAAGATATACAATTCCTTTCTGAACCCTCACGTCTTCGTGGCTCTTTGTCTACTTCGATTTACTCTAATGATCATCCCGAGTGAAACATAAGGATAGTTGGAAGATTATGGATACGGAACAAGAAACGAGAAACTGCATCAGCAGCAAGCATGATCAATGCAAGCTGTGTTTAAGTATTGAATAATGACGGGTATCCTACGTCAGCGACCAATCTTTTTCACTTTATATTCCGCTCTTTTATCGCGTACGAGGATATAAAGCCTCGCAGGATCTTTCTCATCGCCTGATCATTGATGTTAGGGCACCATAATCGATTTTCAATCATGCTCCAAGAGGGATGCGTAAATCCATTCGAGTCGATACAGTGACGCTCGTCGCGTCATTCATTTATTGCTAACGTTATCGCTTCGTTTTTTCGAAGGAATGTTCTTTATCGTAAGTTTTGCATCCATGCTGTTATCACATTCATTCTGTTCATCCGTTGGAAATATCCGAATTCAAGGAATTATAACATTTTTGATCAGTTAGTCAGTAAAGAAATTTTGTGAGCCTTATGAGGATAATTGCTATATCATATCTATTACTAGGAACCTGAATTCGAAGGAAAGTTTTATTGTAAATTTACTGCACATTTCTTAAATTGATCCCATCACATTTTTACTGAAGTTTCTATATTTTTCTTTGAGTTTATGGAAAGTTCTTATAACAGCTGTTAATGCTGATTGTTTTCTGACGTGAGGTCAGGGAAGAAAGCTTTCTTCTGTGTACTATTCTCTAGTACTCTGTGGGACTGTGGAGTAATTCACAAAATACAGTATCCTTGTTTCAGCCAGTTTCATACCACTCCCTTCTATCATGATCAAATTACATGTATTGCAAGGCAATTTACGTATACGTGTCTATGTACAAGAGGGACATCCACTAATCGTAAAATGAAGGAATTTAAAAGAGCGAGTTGTAAGATTCGTTCTTGCGTGTCGATACCGGGGATATGTCGCTTTAGGCTGGTAATTGGCGCACAGTTAGACCACACACGTCAAGAACTCCCTAGAGACGATCTATCGCGTGAAATAAGATTGTCTTTGATGCTTTTCATAGATCCCGAGCTCTGTATTAGGAATGATTTACCACTCCATTACGTACACACACACACCAATCGCTGTTCTGGGGCTTGTTGCAATACACACACATTTTTGTTTAACTCACACACTGCTCTCGAACACTAACATTAGAATCGGTGCGCCTTTCCAATGCTGCAAATGCAACTTAGGTGGGTCAGATAACGAAACATGTCCTTGAATATTATGAATGATCTTAAATAGTGGAATAACTCGTTACTGACTTATCTCGTAATGAGACAAGACACTGTAGCATGTTTGGCAATACTCCATACACTTAAGGTTACGCCTTTACCCTGCATAGATCCTGAAAACAAAGTATATATCTATTTCTCAATGTGCAATTAAATTAAATAAGGCGGAAGTTCTTGTATAACTAAGTTAGTTCTTTTCGAGAGCAAACTTGCATCAAAGCTTCATTTATTGGAAAGAAGAATAGTATATATCAGATTTGTTTTTGGAGTACCAAGAAATCATTTTTTTTTAAAGAAAGTACTTAAAATCGAAAAGATCTCGTGTTAGCCATTGCATGACATCTCTGTGGGAAGAGGAATCTCGAATCAATGCATTTATCAATAGCAAAGAAGGTAATTTAAAATTCCTGTAGATTCTTAGGAGATGGGATCGCAGGTTACTAAACTCAGAAGATGACACTCTGGTATCACTTGTCCTTGTAACATATTTGCAAATGACCCAATAAATCTCAGCATAGGCTGCAGACCGTTCATCTATTGGAGACCTTGACATCCGCGTCGCGTCATGTTACCGAGAACCTCGATCGATCATGATCAGAGGAGAATATGATCCTGCCTTTCTGAAAGGGTGAAGTGATAATGAAAATGTAATCGTTAAGCGAAATCTAGTTTTTTCACTTATGGAATGATCTCAGTAGCACCCGATGTGAGTTTTCATGGGCTCAGGAGATCATTTTGAATTAGGTCTGAAAGCTTGCATCGGATGCCAAGGAATCATGATTCAACCAGAAGATTTCATGCCATATTCTAGCACCTTTCAATTGAAGGCTCAGCTTCAGTTTGCATTCTCAACGACGCATGAAATACCGTGAAGATAAGAAGAATACTTTTTGTTAATATCAAAGTTCTCTAGAAAATGAAACGTTATTAGGCAGCTGTACATTCAAACAAACTAGAGAAAAAAGTTTTCATTGTTATGAAACTAGGCTGTTCTAAGCTTATATATTAGTCTAAGTACCACGATGATACCTTGATTATGAAACTAATGACTCGACCATTGTTCAATAGAACGTTATCAACGATTTACAGCTACACGAGCATGTATAAATAAAAGGATTATTATTACTTCAGGCTATACTTCTGCTTCTAGAGATTTCCCATACAGGTAACATTTTCTGAGTGCACTTGCGTGCTTCGTACTTCTTCCATTGTGCAAGGATGTGAACTAAATCTGGATGCCTTCGAGTAGATATTGGACTTTGCTATCTAGATTCAAAGTCTCGCTAATATCATCATTAGGTTAGTTCAAATTCCTTCCTGCTATTGCAACGAATGTAGTTGTACTTAATACCTTTTTGAGTGTAGATATTTTTGATATTTTGGTAAAATTAGGCCAAAAAGGAATCACGTATTGGTATTTCATTTATTGAATGAATCAACTACACTGCTATACAGTCTAAATCTATTCTTGAAATGATGATATTGTTTCGTAGAGCTTAATTCACTCACCGCTTGCCTGGGGCCAGTATCGGGGGTTGTGGTCCTCAGACGAGAGCTGTCGCGTTTGGTCGTGCAAGGTTCGGGGGGGGGGCAGAATCACTCAAGCATGAACAGCCGAGAAACTGGCCCTCTGCCGGGAGGCGCCCAGGCAAGCGTTGAGTGTATTGAAATCAGAAGGGGTAAAACTTATTCTATTTCACAGTTTAAGCTGTATTCAGATGGATTAATTTTTCTTCATTTGAATCCGAAACTTCTTACAAGTACGTTGAGGGACAAAGGTTTAGCTTGGCACAAATAATACTTTAGATCTGTTCGCTCAGATTTGTTGAGAAAAAATCTTGATGTTCTACTGAAATATGTTGTCTTGTTTCACATTCCTGTTTCAAATCTTATAGTAAAAAAAGAAGTTAAGTCTTAATTATGACACCGCTAGAGAACATTGATCGAAGAGCCAAATGTAGAAAATCCTAGGTCAAAACATTGTGATTAACTGTCCGAGAATTAGAGTTCCAGGAGCAAACAACAAAATTCAGTCTCACTTCCCATTTCCAGTGAGAACTCAAACCATGTTCCATCTCTCGATTTCACTTTTGGCGGCCACGCCACGCCAGCCATGTAGTCTTGCGCAAACAATGTTTCGCTCGCATACGCTCATCATGTTTACGCCACTGACAAGAAGCGCATATGATCGGCTAAGTGTTCGTATCTCGGAGATGAACACAAGCGTAGACACGTCAAAGTCTGAAGCAAAAAGAGTGCACAGTATTTATTGTTCTCTTAGGATTATAAAAAAATACTTGTTTGAGACTCTGAGTAAATTAAAATCTACAAAACTTCAGACTATTTTTGTTCAGAAAATGATCTTGTCTGCATATATTTTCAACTGCAGTTATTATCAATTATAAGAGCATAAGAATTTGTTAGAGTTGGTTATTTTCATTCAAGAGTTGACATGATTTTGTAAGTATATGTCAGGATGAGGTCACTCAGAGAAAAAGTTATTTGGAAATAAAAGCATCGTCCTCTTGCCTGATTCATTCTAACCTCGTGAATATAATTTTTACACTAGAAGAATTATTTGTTTGTGATATTAAGTGAAGTTAGTCGCATAAGGATAATGTTTTCTGCAAAATATTCTTGTTGAATCTTGACTTAAGGAGGAAATTCCATTTGTGCCCAGAACGCCAAATCTAACAATCCCTTCGAAAAATTCTGCCACAGTTCTTCTAGCTGATATCGTCAGATTAAAATAAGTGATACTAGCACCTCTTGTGGGAAAGCGTTGCAACATAGGTTTGGAAGTTATCAAAAATGGATGCTAGTGCAGATGGAAGTAAGGTTAGGTTGTAAAGCAGCTTCCAGCTGAACCTCGGCCTTTTATGTCCACTTAACCACCTCAATCTGCTATCCAATGTACATATTTCATGAAACATAATGAAGATCTATTATTATTATCATTATTATTAATAAGTTAACGAGCGGATCATTGTTGGACTTAAGTCGAACTTTCCGTGCTGACGGGAGAGATCCGTTTTTGTTGGTTCCCAAACCGTGGTAAGATACGTGCTGGTAAGAAATGACTTATTGGTCACATCCCGAGCCTTTTTTCCTAGTCTCTCTTCTAAAAAATACGTTTCAGTCAGGAAGTACTACAAGGAGACCGCACTCGTGGCGGTGATGCTCACAATCGCGACACACTTTCCTCCGATTTTCATATATTCCCAGATAAGAGCGCTTCGTGCGGAAACTGTAGGAACGACGATATCACGTAATTGGAATTTTCTACCGGCATAAACATAAGCAATCGCGAACTGGTGCGGTGATCCCAACTTCAGTATGTAGACATACTGCGCTTGCGCTAAGAAGCATGAGAGGAACACGTCACGACAATTCGTTACTATGGCGTATGGTCCTAATAAGTCGTGCCGTATTTCTCTTATGCGGCCTAGCGCGAGCGCAGTTTATATTCGGCTAGCGCCAGTTACTGGTGCTAGGCGAAAATACGCCGTGCGATCTCCTTGTAGTACTTGATGGTTTCAGTGGCTGGTCACAGAAATAATTTTTTTTTAGAGACTGGGTAAAGGGGTTCCATAATGTGACCAATCACTCTTCTGTGACTAGTTCTTAGCACCTCGAAAACTATACACCGAGAAGAAAATATTCTTAGTTCAAGAGGATTCCTCTTATTTTGATTTCGATTTTTCCTCTACAATATGGTATGAAAAGTATTCCTCCTAATTTGAGAGGATTGATTTCTCATGAACAGGATTATTCTCAAAAGAAGAGGATCCTCTTAGAGGGAGAGGAAAAATCCTATTAGATGAAGAGGATCCTCTTATACGTTTCGAATGCAATCCTCTCATTTGGAGAGTATTTTATCTAACTCTAAATATGATGCATTATAGGTTAGGTTTTTTTTCAAATAAATAGTACATATATAGTTTCAATGAGAACAATATGGTAATTTATTCAAATTACTTAATACTATTGACAATAAATGCTAGATACGATCTATATTTGAACTGAATGATAAAATAATTACTATACTACCAGTTTCAAAATATGGTCAAGAACATGGTTACGGTGGAATTTATCGGAATCGACACTTTGGTTACGGCGGAAATCGCAATTATTGATGTAATTCACTTCCTTCGCAGGTAAAGAAATCAATAATTCTAAAATTAATTTGCAACCTAACTCTAATTCTTACACCATGAAAACAGATCGCAGTAAAACTAGACGCCTATTTTGCGTCCAGGGACAGGTTGGCATTTAGCCATCATTTTAGAGGTTATAATGGCGGCAAAATTTGCCGGAAAAAAGATCCTCTGGTGACTTTCGCGGTGACGCATTTTTTTTAACTTACGGACTCTAATTTTTCTAATAATACCACTAAATCACCAACCGGTTCTATAATTTCCGTTACAAGAAACGCCATTTTGCCATTCTTTTGAATTTTTCGATATGAAATACATTGTTCTCTGAAAAATAAAGAACAACAAACGTGATAGAGGAATGCATGCGAGTATTGTATATACGGGAATGGAGAAAGGAATATTATATTGATGAAATCATATATAATCTGTACACCACAATACCACATGCATAGATAAATGGGCAAACTGAACATTTACTTACTTTCAAACGACTCCACGTACATACTGAGGCCCAAATTTTTTAAGAATGTTATCAGTTCGTCATCCATCCTTGCTAAAGTTCAACGGTTCACTGAAATTTGACACTAGACTAGTAGGTTATAACGGTCGTTCGACTGCGCATGCGCAAATTTGGACCTGAGAGTAATTCCTCTACAAATTAGAGGAATATACTCAATCTAACAGTAAAATGCAAAAGGCTTCCTTTCGCCATCTCTCCTCTCAAAAAAAAAGAGGGAAATCTTCTCATTTATAGAGGAACTTTGGGAATGAGAAAAACCGATCTCATCCGACGGCACGAAAAGCGCGACCTCGGTCCACCTATGATCCGTTCGTGGAAATTATACATAGAAGTAATGCTAGTATCCCGTATTGTAATTCGATGATTCATTAAGTTTTGTGCAATTTCCCAGATCAATTAATGTATTTTGGAACCGTTCTTACAGTTAGGTAGTTCCCGCTCTTTGCCTCAAGTCAAAAAATCAAATAATTAAAAGAAATGTCGCGAGAAAAAAAGTACACGAAGATCTCTGATTCTACGCCAGTGAAGAGGATAAGGAGATGTGGCATGGTTTGGCGAGACGAGTCGAGTCGAGAAGAGGGGACGGAACGCGAGGACGCGAAAAGGGAGACATCGGGAGAGTGGTTAGGTTGAAGGAGGAGCGGAGAGGGAGGCAAGGCCGTTCTTTGACCCGCACGCTGGTCAGGCCGGCACCAACTTTTCGAGGAACCGGTCCTAACCTTATGGAATTTGCAACCGTGCGAGAAATCGGGTCGATTCCGAGCGCTTATAAATTGCCGAAGTGCATTTCGTTCAATTTCCAATGACATCTACTTGCTCTGCACGACGTTGGTACGAAAACAAGCTCGCGCCACCGTCCAGTGAGACTGGGTCAGGTCTAACGCATAATGACTTTTTACGTAACAAGAAAAGACGCGTCCCATAACCTCAATGCCAGGATGACCACGATCGCTAGTACACTTTGCACGCCTGAGAAATGACGATGCGGGAAGGACTGTGAGAATACAATAGATCCCTTTATTTTCACGACTTCATAACCGAGTGACCCAATTCGTCAGAAAGGACGCAAAGCGGCCTTCAGAACCGGAAGGATAACACGAAACTGGCGCCAGGTTCTGAATCGCAGATTATAATTGGTTTCAAATGGGCATTACAGCATAGGCGAGAGTCGGTACTCTGCAGACCGTTTCAAAATATCTTGTCTTATTCGAAAGAAGACACAGATAAGCTTGACATTTCTTTTGTAAATTAAATTGCAATAGGGTTGTTCATATCAATTTTTTTCCAGTTCCATTAGAAGAGCACTAAGAATCAAATGTTATACTTGAGGAAAGTTCTTTGAATAAGTTAAAATATATTTCCCATAATGTTCAAAAAATATACTTTTTAAATTTTTGCGGGGAAATCTGATTGGTTGAGTGGACCTCCGGGAGCTGCAGCTGTCTGGTTGATGAGGGATGCAAGATTGGCGCTAGGTTTACACGTGATCATAACGTTTTTTTTTTTTCTTTTGTTATTGTTAATAACGTGTTTTGAATCCTTCAATTCTCTGAAGCCGGGATTTGTAACGTATTAAAGTACGAATGTAGCAAAAGTCGACACTTCTGTGCCTTATAAACCTTATAAACCATTATTCTGGTTGATTGAGCGGATTACAGGGTGTGACGGTTTTAAGGTCACAGAGCTTTTGGAACAAGGATTCCTTAACTTTTCCTTGAATATTTTGTTTCTCAAAAAATGAAGAATTTAAAAAATGTTTAATGGAATTATATTTTATTATTTTTATAATTTTCAGCAGTATTAGGAAAACATAGTTTCTGAAATTTATGCAATGAACTCGTTTGGATAATAAAATAATTTCATCCTGGTCTGATTTTGTCCGATGCAGGAAAAAATGTTTCGGTATCAGCGTAAATCTTTACTTATTCACCTACATACAAGGAATAAAAGTTTTTTTGAAAATTACAGAACTGCATTCAAAACTCTTGTCAACAGTACATGTTTTTCTGGATTCAGGATTCTGGATTCTCAAAATATTTAAATATATCTATATGTCACGAGAGGAATAATTTTTTTCTATTATATTATCTTTATTCTTTCAGAATAAATGTATCACGGTTGATTCGCTTTTCCTCATTTATCTGACTTGGGACAGGGGATTTGAGAAAATAATTATAGTTTTTATTTTAGGGCAGGGAGTTTCAGTGAAGAAGTATAATTTCATTTGGAACAGGGAATTTTTTTACATGGAATGGTAACTTTTGAAACTAATTATAATTCCGACTTAGAAGAGAGCAATTTAAAAAAATCGATTCTCCAATTCAAGATTCGTCACAATTATGAAATATTATGGAAAGCTTGTTTACATTTTGTATTGCAAATTTATCCTTTTTGAGTTAAAAAATCAACGATTTGTTTGAAATTTAGACTTGTTTGTTGAAAACCAAATTCACTTGTTAAAGTTGCATTATTTCGATTCAAAATTCACCTCTGGTTGAAATTGTAACTTCTTTGTTAGAAATCAACCAATCTTTTTTTGTTGGCAATTCAAGTATTTAGTTGAACATTGATTTTTGATTTCGAAAATGAAACTATTCCTTTAGGAATTTGTGTACTTCGCGGAAAATTTACTTCTTTGAAGGAAATTAATCTTTTTTTTTTGTAACTCGTAAATAGTCATATTTGGTTGAGTTGAATACACGGGAGGACAGATTCATCATTATACCTAAAAATTCATAAGTTTGGTTGGAAAACAATCATTTAAACTGAAAATTTAACTATTTGATTTTTATTAAAAATTGATCTTTTCTTGTTCGAAATTCGACATATTCGTCATATTCGTCAATATTCTTCTACAAAAATTCTCCCTTACGGTTAACAATTTAAGTTATACAATCAAATATTTCTCATTCTAGTCGAACATTCATGTAGTTGAAAACTTCTATATTTGGGGTAAAATTAATTTTTCAAGACAAAAATGTCAATATTTCATTTTTGTTTGAAAATTTTTATTTTTATTGTTCAAATTTCAACCATTCTGTTGAAAAGTTGTATTTTTTGTTAAAAGATGGAGTTGTATCGACCC
The DNA here is from genome assembly GCA_011762715.2 of Neuroterus valhalla. Lineage (NCBI taxonomy): Eukaryota > Metazoa > Arthropoda > Insecta > Hymenoptera > Cynipidae > Neuroterus > Neuroterus valhalla. The sequence continues at coordinate 11,339 of WSXT02237723.1, forward strand.
TCAGTTTGAATAAAATTGATTTCAATTCTTATATAACCCTGAAGCCAATTTTACCAGCAGCATACAAATATTATTGTATTCCTTTGTTGAAAATCAATTTTTCGTCAAAAATTGAACTATTGTAGTTAGATGTAATAAATTGTTTGACAGCTAGTTTTTTTTTGTTATAAGTAATTTTTCTTTACTGAAAATTGTACTTATTCCAATTGAAAATTTGATTAATCAAATTATCGTTGACAATTTTTTATTTTCAGTAAAAGTTCATTCATCTGTTTAAAAACTAAACTCCTTCAGTTAAAGATTCTTTTTTTTTACATAAAACACTTATGCATTGGTTTCCAATGACTTTGAAATTCGAATACTTTGTTAAAAAATGATATTTTTCCTTAGAAAATGATTCTTGCTATTTGGAAATAATTTTTCTTGTTTGAATATTCACTTTCAGAGTTGGAAATTGAAGTGTTATTTAAAAATTCATCACATGGGTTGAAAAATGAATTTTTTGGTTAGAAATCCATTTTTCTTTGTTATCGCAGATTAATTTTCCAATTTTAAGTTCAACTGTTCGGGTTTTTGTGAAAAAATGATATTTTTTGTTGAAAATTAGAATATTCTTTTTAGAATTGATTTATTTTGCAATGTTTAATCTTTTGTGATAAAGGATGTTTAGATTTGAATTAAAATAAATGCTAGCATGTTGCAACAAATATAAATATGTTACTTCTAGTTGACCGGGAAAATTGGAAAACTTGACCGTGAAAAACTGGGAAATGACCGGGAATTTGAAATCTTCCGCCCAATTGTCACCCCGGGATTTTCTAAAATTCACTTCATATTAGCTGGGAAGAAGATTAGATATATAGGAAACATTAGTAGATTGAGTCTGAAATTCTTTCTAAACCGTTAGAATTACATATTCGTCAGTTAATTTTTGTATGTAGTTATTCTTAACCTTTGTTAACTACTGTCAGAAATTATGTATACAACAAGCACCTGCTACTAAAAAACTTATCCACAATCTCAAATCCATAATAACTGTTTGTGTTAAACACTCAACTCAGTAAAGAGCTCGACCAGGTCTTCTAAATATCGCCAAAGGAAGACAGTATTTATGAGCAACTTACTGTGACCAGAAAAGCATTAGTGTGAAATTTGTTGCATCTCATTTTGAACAATTAAAAATTCTGAAAGTCAGAATTACACCCAATTCGGACTTCTATTGAGGACTGGCATTCTACAGTGTATAAGTTTATCCAGCACGGCAGCTCTGAAATACCTCTTCCATTCGATTGATAAAGATCAACCAACAAAGTGCAAATTCCGTAAAAGGAAAAAATCAGTACTAAAAATTCTACTACGCCGCACTTATAAAATGCAAACGTCGCTTATCATTCGTGATGCAAATCTTTGAAAAAAAACTACCCATAAGAATTAGAAATGCACCTCCACAAAATAGCACTTCAGAGCACCTATTTTTTACTTATTTGAAGCTTCAATTCCCTTAAGTATGATACATGAATTTGGATATTTATATTTCCTTATTTTTAATTATCTAGATTTTGATACTCCGTATCTACTCCTGTCCATTGTGAATGATCCTCCTTCATTACTGCTATTCTCGATTACTTCTTCCTGTTTTTGTAATCAAAATTTTCGAATTGATTGCGGTTTCTTCACCGTATGTGTGACATGTATCACCTCTTCCTTAAAGGGATATTTAGTTCTAGGAATTTTTTCCGAATAAATACAAATACTCTATATAGAATCGGAATCACGGATATAATTTTGTTCGCTTGGATGACTTTAGTTATAATGTTTCAAGGTTTCGTGTTTGCAAAAACTTCCACGATTAGTATAATATAAAATGTATGTAAAGTTATGATATTACATTGAGTACTACTTATTCCTGCGAAAAGAGTAAACGAAACTATATCTTCAGCCTTAACTCTACGCTTGAAGAAATCCTTGGGGTTAAATGGCTTAGTGTTTCTAATTTAAAATAAGTACTTTCAAGTAAACATTTGCATATACAAGTGTACACTTACATTCTCTTATCAATTTTGTTGCATTTAACAACGTGGCTATTCTTATTAATTTTATAAACCACTTTGAAGAAGAGACCTTATCATTACTTGGAATAGCATCTTTATCTGAACTTTGCTTGAAAACTCACCGTTTACCACTTCAGTATTTTAGATAAATTCATAGGACTATGAGTTAAGCTCAAATTAACTATTCAAAAATTATACCATCTCATATTCCAAAAAGAGAGAAAACCCTATTTCCCACATCTTAAGAATGTGAAATTTCGTCGTTTTTGATGTTTATTTGTTGGTTCCATGCTGTTAAATCGGGTCATCCAAGTAAACATAGAAGTCCAATTCTACCAATCATTAATATCTAGTTCCCCTTCTTCATTTTTAATTTGAAGGTCTGCAAAAGGGGTTTTTCGAAAGTGAATCTGTTACTATTTCCAAGATTTATTCAGATGAATCGTTTCTTCCATACATGCATCTTGCTCCTTGTATCCAACTTGTATCTGTTACTTGAACTGAAAGTACCTGAAATTAGCATAAGAGGCGAGCAAATGTCTTGCAGTTTATTTGTAAACTGGCTTCTTATTGTTCATTGGAATGCAGAGAATAGCTATAAATAGACAAATATCGTCCTGTTGGCAGATTTCAAATGAGTACTTCAAAAAGTACTCTCTAGCTCTTTACACTCGCCACACATTGTTGCAGTAACAACCAAGGAAGTATTCGATTGCACAACTGGATGCCTACACCGTGATCCTGTCCACCAAGGACTTCAACAAATCTCCAAATAAATTGGCTCCTGCACCAAGTGGGCGTGGAAGTCGGTTCACGGTCATTTATCGAAGAGTATTTTTAAACCATCCAAAAATATCATACAAACATTGTCCCTCGATAAGGCATATCGAATTTTACAACTGGATGCACGTCATGTACATATTGCAAGAAAGGAATATCGTGTAGTTGTTCAAGACGTCCTAAATTACCTTCTGAAGTGTCTTGAACGAGAAAAAACATTTGGACTCAATATTCTTCATGAATCTGTGTACATCTATATAAATTTAGTTGTGGCAGATATAAAAAAAAGTGAGCTGATGAAAGTTCCAAAAAAATTCTCCTACTAACGATCTTCCATATTCGATTTCAATTTTGCAAATTGTAAATAAGCAATTCAGGAATGTAAAAATTTATTTTTGCGAATAAATTTCGGGTCCAGCTTCTAAATTGCGCTTTTTGCTTGATAACAGGTAGAACTTGACCAGTGTGGCGACTTGACCGGGAAACCGGAATAGACCGGGGAATGACCGGGAATTTTATTGACCGGGAAGAAACCGGGGAACGACCAGGAATTTTATTGACCGGAAGAAAAAAAAACGGAAAATGACCGGGAATTCAATTTGAAAACCAGGAAATTACTTGACTTAACCTACACAATTTAAAATTTTACCGTGAAAATACGAGAAATGACCGCTTTCTTTTCATAAATTATAAAGAGACCTTATCATTTGATTTGGAGAATGTAACGTTCCTTTAGTTTGATTCTGACAATTTTTAAATATATCCATACTTTATGTTGCTCTGTGAGGTTTTTTAGCTGATTTAAGTTTGATAACCCAATTGATGATAGCCTAAATAAACAGAAAGAATTATTTTCTCAATTTTTTGAAAAATATGTATTTATCACGTTTTATTGGCTTTTCCTCATATATCTAACTTGGAACAGGGAATTTTAGAAAATAATTATAGTTTTTATTTTAGGTCAGGGAGGTTCAGTAAATACATATTATTCCACTTAGAACAAGGAATCTTTTCCGTGGAACGGGAATTTTTCAAAATAATTTGTACTCGAATTGAAGAGTGGAAGTCAAGAAAATTGCTCCTCCAATTGAAAATTCGTCAAAATTTCAAAGTTCTAAATTATAATAGAAAACTTGTTTACATCGTTTATTGTGAATTCATCCTGTTTTAGTTGAAAAATCAACTACTTGGTTGACAGTTAAATTCTTTTGATGGAAGTAACACTTTTTTGTTGAAGGTGCATTATTTTAATTTATTGTCCACCTCTTATTGAAAATGTAACTACTTTGTTAAAAATAAATTCCTGTTTTTAGTGAAGATTCAAGTATTCAGTTGAACATTGATTTTTGAATTTGAAAATTAGAATATTTCCATCCACTAATATTAAGTTTCGCATAAAATACATTTATTCCAGTTGAAAATTGATCATTGTACCTGACAATTCATCAGTTTGGTTGAAAATTGATTTCTTTAACTGGAAATTTAACTTTTTCATCCTTAGTGGAAATGATCTTTAATATATTTTGTTGAAAAAATGATTCTTTGTATAAAATTATCTTTTTCTCCGACAGTTACTTTTCTTGTTTGAATTGAAATTTCAATTATTTCGCTGAAAATTCACATATTTTGTTGAAAAAATGGATTTT
>WSXT02237734.1:0-30873 GCA_011762715.2 Neuroterus valhalla
CTGCCCTTTCACAGATCGTGCAGCTTATATACTATCTACTTATCAACTAAGGTCAACGGCCTACGATGCCCAAACTGAGTTCGTATCTTCTAACACCTGAGGCCAACGCCCTATGCTATCTAAGCTAGTCTTATCTAGTTTTGTTGCCAGACCATGCCGTGCTTCTTGTCGCTGCTACGTTGCATCGCCGTCTTCTGGAAAAGAATTTTTTTTGTCACTCGGAAAACGCCCTCCTCAGGGCATCTGCCTCAACGCTCGGACTCGCAAGTCTGGCCATACCTTAACGGATAACTAGCCCTTCTCTACGAGTTGGTAATCGTATTTACCGACAACACATAATCAGCAGAGCTACATGATTATTCGAAGATGAGTATCTTACATTTGAACTTGAAACTTACCCTAAAATTTAATTAGCAGAAGACTTGTTTTTGTTCGCTGGGAATTCGTTTTTCTTGTTGTGACACTTAGAAGTTTCTCACTATTAAAACTAAATTATTGTCTCAGGCGAGGCGAGAACTTGATGATGACGCGAGAATGAATACCTCACATTTGCCCTTTTGACTTGTCCTGAAATCTTATTTCGCAGAAGAAGTATTTAACTTGCTGGAAATTCGTATTTTTGTGGTTCAACTCAGAAGTTTTTCTTTTGAATTCAAGCTTTTCTCTTGAATTCAAGTTTTTTTTTTATTAAGAATAGATTATTCTGTACAAAATTCAACTTGTTCGTATTTGGGCAGTTATAAAGGAATTGCTAGCAGTTTTTTCTCATGGAACAACGGATGGCTACCAATAACATTTTCAAGAGAAACCCTTTCTTTATTGTCTCAGTAAAAGTGAAGACTTAATAACAAACACATGTTTGTCGATCTCCTGAATACTGGTTTATCTTTCCAATATTTGATGACATGTGTCTCCCCCTTATCTTCTTGTTTATAAGTGACCATTTTTAATGTAACAGAATCTCTAGTCGGCAAAGCTACATGACTGAGCGAGGATGAGTACCTTATATTTGCCCTGTTAACTTGCTCTGAAATTTCATTAAGTTGATGGAATGTTTTTGTTGGTTGGAAATTCGTTTTTCTTGTTATTACATTCAGAAGGTCTTCTTTTAAATTCGAGTTTTTCTTTAATGGAGCTGGACCATTTTGTACAAATTTTAACTAATATATATCTAGGCAATTATGTAGGAATTTCTAACAGTTTTTTTTCTCATAAAATGGCGGCTGGCTTTTAATTACATTTTCAAGAGAGACCCTTTCTCCATTGTCTCAGGCGAGACAAAAACTTGCTAATAAGCACATCTAAATACGCGTTTATGTTTGCATTATTTGATGAAATGTGTGTCCCCAATATTTTTTTGCGTAAAAATGACAATTTTCAATTAGGACATATCTCTAATCGGCAAACCTATATAATCGTACGAGGATAAGTACCTTATATTTGCCTTTTTAACTTACCCTGACATTTTTTTTTACTAGATGAATTGTTTTTTGGTTGTTGGAAATTGGTTTTTCTTGTTGTTACAATCAAATTTTTTCTTCCAAATTCAAGTTCCTCTTTATTCAAGTTTCTCTTTGTTTCCTAATTGTTTCAGTCGAGACAAAGACTTGATAGGAAACACATGTCTCTCTCAATCTTTCATATACGCGTTTTTTTCCTAATACTTGATGAAATATGTGATTCCTAAAATCTTCTTTGCAGAAGGAACAATTTTCAATGTAGAAGAACCTCTAGTCGGCAGGGCCACTTAATCATACGAGGATGAGTACCTTATGTTTGCCCTTCCAGCTTGTCCTAAAAGTTTATTTGGAAGATGTATCGCTTTGTTTGATGGAAATCCGTATTTTTTGTGGTTACACTTATAAGGTTTTTTTTATATTCGAAATTTTATTTGAAATACTATATTATATTGTACAAAATTCAAAAATTTCTTATTTGGTTAGTCATGTGGAAATTCCTAAAACTTTTTTTTCACATGAAATGGGTGGTGTCCAATCCCGTTCTTTATTATCTCAGTCGGAAAGAAGACTAGACAATAAACACCTGTCTCTGGCAGACTCCTATATACTCGTTTATTTTTCCAATATTTGATGACATGTGTGTACCTAATATCTCTTTTTGTGGTAGAGACCATTTTCGATGTAGAAGAATCTCTAGTCGGTAGGATCACGTAATTATAAGAGGATGAGTACCTTATACTTGCCCTACCAGCTTGCCCTTACATTTTATTTGGTAGATGTATTTCTTTGTTTGAATAAGAGAGCAGAAGAGCATGTCGAAATGTATGAGTGTGTATCTCCTATATTATTTCGGGTAAGAATGAAAGTGAGAATAAGGAGACTGTTTATTGTCGCATGCAATGCTCCGTTGACGGCGACAGTAAGTGATTCAGGCGAAAAAATAATCGTGGTTGGAGACATGAACGGTTGGGTCGATGTGCAACGCGGAGGTACTGACAGCGTGCTTGGTCATTTCGGAGACCCAAAAACAAATGGCAAGGGGGATAAGTTTATCAGTTTGTGCTTAGAAAAGGGTTCGTTTATTACACACAGTCAATTCAGGCACAAAATGATACACATGTATACTTGGCACAGAGGTGAAAGCCATAGTATGATCGACTTTGTTATAACGGACGAAAAACTCAGAGGGCTAGTAAATGATGCAAGGGCTATAAGAGGTTCTGAATGCGTATCAGTTCATCATCTTATAGTCTCAAAAACAATCCTAGGTCCAGTATGAAGGAGGAGAAAATTTAATAAATGATCTAAACAAACACGAGTCAGAAGAGAGGATTTGAAAAAATCAGATGTACAAATAGTATATCGTGTAAAGCTGAAGAAGATAATACTGCGGAATGAAATCCTTGAAAGTGCTTTGGAAGTTTGTGGTACTGTGACTGTAGGAAGAAAGTCTAGCGATGCATGGTGAAACGATGAAATACGCGTGGCAGTCAATGAGAAAAAAGGAGCGTACTCGAGAATGTTGAATATTAGAAGTCTTAGTGATAGAGGGAGAACTTGGGTACTACATGATTAGAGGTATTAAAAGAGGAAGGTAAATGTACTAGTGAAAGAAAGCAAGGAAAAAGTCAAAACGGAAGAAGATACGAAAATGCGAAATGATTTTAAAGGAAATGATAAACTATCCTGGAAATGAGTTAAGGAGACTAGGAGAGGAAATACTAGCACTAAGGTAGTCGGAATCAAGAAAGCTGATGGTAAAATGGTATGGGATTCAGGCAAACTGAAAGATCATATGCGGGATTTCTTCAAGAAGCTGTATAAAGGTGAAGTCACTAAGCATAAAAACAATAACGCAGTCACGGATACGTTAAATATTTTGGATGTAGAAGGCGGAAGCAGAATCGGTATCGACGACATTATTTCCGTAATTAAAAAACCAAAGAATAATAAAGCTGTCGGTGTGTATGGTATTTCCTCTGAAATGCTTAGGGTCTTGTAGCGGATATTTGATTGTATAGCTGTGTCGATTTATGAATATCTGTGCTGTGAGCAACGGAGTTCTGAATGATTAGAGAATGAAGACGATTAGCCGTCTGAGTACTGTGGGCAAAATATTTACCAAAATACCTATTGATAAGGTCATGGGAGTAACAAAAGGAAGGATCTGAAAAGTTCAATGCCGATTCATGCCAAGAGATCATGTGCGGACCAGATATTCAGCTCGAGACAGATCACAGAAAGGGTAGAATAAGTTGATAATTTCATGTATCTTGGAAGAATATTTACTTCTGACGGGAAGAGAGATGCAGAGATTATCAGACGTATAAATGAGGGTAGGAAGATTATCGTCAGTGTATGGAGTATTACTGAAAGTAAAAATGTAACAAATGAAACTAAAATTGCGATATATAATTATGTGCTAGCACCAACTGTGCTGTAAGGAAGCGGGATATGGATGTATCAAGACATGGACAAGAGCAAATTTGACGCGATCGGCATGCGATTGCTTCCTAACATGTGCGGTCAAACTCCAATGAACAGGGTAAGTAATAAGCAGGTTCTCAAAGAATGTGGTGTAGAATAAACACTATTCGACAGGAGTGAAAAAAAATTTCTGAGATGGTTCGGTCACGTTGAGAGAAGATAATGGTAGCAAGAAAGGTATGCTGAGAGAGGTATGCTGAGAGAGGTATGCTGAGGTATGCTGTAACAAACTATTTTGGACACTGGTTGGTCCGTGTAAAGATATCGCTTACTATATTATTTCAATGGCTTTGTGAAACTCTTTTCACGGGGTTTTTGTTGAACAGATCAGGAAGCGTCCCGTGTCTGAGTGATGTTGCACCAAACAAAAACAGGCTGGACTTTCTTTTCTGTGTATTGTTTTTATCAGGTCCTACCTCTTATATTGCCGAAGTAACCTCGTGTCTATTTATCCTACCTACCAACTCAACTAGAACCTCTGTTTACTACTAATGCTGCTTCTCAATCAAAGGTTTTAGAATTGAAAATTGAGATTAAAAATGAAATCAGGTTTTTCCCGTTTTAAAAAAACACGCAATAAATTTTAAGACTGATATAATACCTATTCCTGCTTCCTTACACCCTTGCTCAAAATTTCCCAGGTCAATCCCACTTTCAAATCTTACTATATCAATTCCCTATTTCCCAGTAGTACGGCCAGGCTGGAACCAAACGAGCTTCGCTCACCCTGAAGGTGATATTACTCCGAAAATAATAATCATAATAATTCATGGAACATAATAATAATAATTAGTAATTCTAAAAAAGCTTCCTGAGGTGACGCAGGTTGCCTTCAACAAACTCTGCTGCTATGTAATGAGAGCATCATTACGAGACGAACATTAGGTCCTATCAATAACTTGATAATATGTCTTCAAAAATATCTGCGCAACAAATTTTGAACTTCGATTTTTTAATTTTGAACATCTTGACTTCTTCAGGCACTTGACTTAGTCTGTGGCTGGTGATAAAGCACCGAGTTAAATTATCCCACACAAAATACATTGAAAACAGGTTCCGGAACACACTCCTGATCACGAAGATTCATGTTAGAGAGTGAGAAAATGAACGGTTCTGCGAAAAAACGGCTCAAATGTCGATTTTCATGCAGCAAAGCAACGTGCTACCGACATGACACTCAGCGAGTGTTTGGCGCATCGCTCATAGGGTCAGTCCACTAGGCTGTCCGACTGACATTTGATAGTTTCGGACCTGCTGATGAATAATGTCGAGGTTCGAAGGTCGGAAAACGAAACGATAGCCGTCAGTGAAGCAACAAAGTTCGTTTTTGCATAGTATTAGAAAAGATTAAATGAGAAGTGGTAACTGTTTGGCGTAACAGTCATAGATCATGCCCACGAGGCTGTCTGGCTGACACTTTATAGTTTCGTTATCAATAATATTATTTGAAAAGCACAAGAAATGGCTAGATAACATCTGATTAAGCACTTAATATTATTACTTTGCATACTCAAATAGCTTTCAGAAACATCTAATCTAAAACTTCTGAGATCAAAAAGGTCAGTTTAGCTTGGTTTTTGTTGTTCTCGTCTGTGAGCAGCGTCCATGATCACATTTTGGAGCGATTTTGGAGGATAACGAATATTATTTGCGTATTGACCATAGCAAATATACCATAATACGGTAGCAGCATATACACATGAGCCAAGGGTTCGTGCGCCAGATAAGTATGTACGATAGTAACCTTGGATAGGATCAGGATCATTTTCATCTTGAGTGTTATGTTCTATGTCTTCAATAGGCACATATGCGATCCAAAGTTGATGTTTGATCGCACTACGGAAACGTGAGGAGACTTTGACTCTTATCAATCCTGGCTCTGGGATCAACTGCACATGACGCAAGACTTCCAGTGGAAGGTCTTCTTGCTCCTCTCTTTGCAGCTTATCTTTGACGTATTCTGGAACTAAGTATACCTGATGACCTCCGAAAGTCAAATCTCTAAAAAATTGTAACATCAAACGTGGAAAGTCTTGCATATGCTGAGAGTTGAAGCGCATCCACCTCCGGGCATTTCTGGCTTGCAGCTTTTCCTCTTCTACGGGCGCTTGAAGAACGTGCACCTCGCGAGCTCTCTGTAGCAATTCTCTGTCCAGCTCTGCAATCGCACCTTGAATCTCAATTTGTAAATGGTACCTGTTTATTATGGCACCAGCAATTCGGTAAAAATCGCCGAGATTGTGAAGATGCGGAGCGCGTATCCTTTAGAAAACCACTCTCTCATCCTATCATCATTTCTTTCAAACTCATTCCGAAGCATAGCAGCATCGTTGTTCCTGCTGTCCGAGAAATAGGGTCCATGAACGTCAAGTATATATCCATTTAGTGATACTATCATTGCAGGTTTTACTGGGTGGCGTCCTTTATGCACACAATTTGACTGCCGCGAAGTGCGGAAGTTGCTACTCTTTGCGATGTAACTGTAGGTAACGTCAATGTACACGATGAGTCTTGAGATATCTGGATTCGGATTGTACAGCTTATTTGCAAACTCCGTCATATGTCGTTCAATATACCCGTCTGGCACAATTGAATCAGAGCCAATATTGCCAGGTACGAATCATAGCATCAAGGACTGTCTGACAGTGGCGACTACAAAACTCTCAGCTTGTCGTCTTGAATACTGAAACATCAACTTCAAGAAATCATGGGTAAGTCCCTGTCGCAACTTCCACAAGAACATGAGGAGGTCCTCTCCTTACATACCTATGGCCAACTTGACAGGGTACTGGATCACATTACCCTGGATCAAAATAATAGTTCAACAAACTGTTCCTTTGTAATAGGGGAAATAAGAGTGAAATTCTTTATCTGTAAAACTGTGCTCGTCATCAAATCTCGTTGAATTCATCGCCGCGCTGCGAAGTCCCTGCAAAAAAATAATAAGTTACTGACCGTTTATAATTTAGGGCCTGTTGATGAAGCGGAAGCCAGGCAAAAACCGCGACAAAATTAAACCTCGATCATCTAAGTGATGTTAGCAAGGTCTTACATCTTCTGCAATATAAATATTCAGTGAGACAAAAACGTTGACAATGCATTCAACTGAAAGCCTGTGTACATTACATACACCCTTACAGATTACCCAAGTACAATTCCTAATTTGTGTCAATACGTTCAATCTTAGGCAAGAAGGATCACGTTCTGTCAACAATATGTGACGCGATCTGAAGAAAGACCTCCAAGCAGCCAAACGGAATTTTCGAGTAGAAGCAGGGGAAGTGGCGACGGGCCGATAGGACTCTTCCGATTATTCTCTTTCTTTCCATCGCACATGCTTGTAAAGGTCTATTGTGTCTGTGTTTGAGTTCCATCGGTTCGGCCGTCTCCGGACCGGGCATATTTCCTTTCCCCTCTCCCTTCTCTACAACAATGCGCAAACGCGCATGTAAGCGTGTCAAAAGAGAAGTCGCGTCACATATTTTATTGAGGATGGACTGATTGCAGTTAATGCATAGTCTCGTTTGCACAGTTACATTAAGGGCTGGTAAGTTGAATGCAAAAAGAATAATAACAACTATAATTATTATTATCATAATGGAATTGTAGCTCTAAAAAAGCATCCAGAGGTGACGTAAGTTGCCCTCAAGATACTCCGCCGCTGTGTAACAACAATGCTGCTGAGACCACAACATGCGCATGCGAGACGGTGGTCACGGTGAGCTGCTTGATGGTCAGGCAGATCTCATCAATCAACAATCTGGCCAGCAAGGACATCCGCCAATCACCTTACAAGGAATACCTCGGAAGAGCATCAACTAGACAATAAAAATGATAGGAGAAGTGATGTGTCTTGTAACATTTCATGAGCTTGTTGTGTAGTGAATTATTAAATCGAATATAGCTTAAAGTTTCGGGATAAAATTTGGGTTACTCTGAGGTGTCCTCGCTAAGTCCCTACAAGTCAAAAACGTAGAATTTCCACAAAATACGAGTATTTGCTCCCGTTTCAACGTGCTATTCAAAACTAAATTTGCCAACCTGAAAATCGAAGTCTTTAGGTATCGAGTGGAGCTCCTTTTTTTTATCTGCGGACAAATAACGTATATTTGATATCGTGTGATGCCCAAACACGCTAGTACCTGCATTAATATGTCATCCTGACACACTAAAAGTTTTCATGGTATTCCTTCTAAATAACAAACTTTTTCCCTTTTTTTACAAAGGATGAAAGTTTATAATTTTTCTGGTGAGGCCTCTGTCTGACAATCATCGGCTGCTAGAAAATTTAATGCTATCGACCTCATTATGACTTTGAGGGGGTCTTCCACCCTCCGAAAAAAGAAAATTCGATTTTTTTTACTTTATTTCAATCTACTACTATCTGAAAACACGTAACAGAAAAGGTTTGGTGAAAATCACGTCCCATCCCATGTTTCTGGGAACAAAAAGGACCCTGTCTACGGCTGTTTCCGAGAACGCGAGCGCGCTTAATCGAAAAGTTTCTCGACACGTGGTAAACATGTGTGTATGTGTGTGTGAATAGTTTATTAGTTTTTTATTATCAAAAATTTTTTTTGGAAATCTGTCGCAGGAAAACATAGCCAACGTCATTAAGAATATAACGAATGTCTCATTGCGGATTTCAGATTACGCGTTTTCTCAAACGGCTGCCACAAAGTCACCTCCTCCATTTTAAGGGGCGAGTCTTCAAAAGCGTTTTGAGGTCGCGGGTGTCATTTATTGATTCATATAAAAATATTTTCAGAAAGGAGAAAAATCTATCTCCCGAATAAAAAAAAAAATTCGGTAATTCATCTATTACATTCTGCGCAAATAATTCCCAAAAAACACCTTGATTTTCGGCCTCCGAGAGTGGAGGACCCCCTTAAGAGTTATTTTAATTTGGGATCGTTTTGGGGAGCACCCTGATCTTTTTATTTTTTTCAGTGAACGCCGAAATGAAGACTCTGCAGTCGAATAGCTTCTAGAACCTCAAAAGCCCGAGAAAACCAAGGAAAAGGTAAGAACGGCTATCAGATGTTATCCAACCCGTAAAAGAATTAAGAAAGAGAGAGGTCTCAGGCGAGCCGGTGCCTGAGCGAACCAAGGCGAGAGAAAGCCCTCAACCTAATTAATAATTTTCTGGGCGACAGAGTCTTGGGGTTGTGCAAAAATCTTACAAAGAACATAAAAAAAACTGCTAAGAAAATAGTAAAGGGGAACGTTGTATTACCTTAATTCCCAGAGCCTTAAAAGCCGGTTCCCGAGCGAACCAAGGAAAGGGAAAGTAGAGCCATTGGGAATTCTGGCAGACACTCTGTGTTAAGAGGGCAACCTTTTGGATGAATTAATAAAACACATGCAGCTACAACGTCTCCTTCGTACAACCATACTTTTAATAAATTTTAATATGATGTGCTATCAATGGAGAAACTGCACATTCGCATACCTAAGAAAGATACTGATCCAAAGTTGATTCTTGGTACACCATACCTCACTCACTGAACAACCGTACCTAATGACTGTGTAACTGTGCTCGGGTGGGACCTTCCTTCCTTTGCCTTTTGTGTGGATGTTCGCCGTCTATAACTGAAGCGCAAAATTTATGACTGAACGCGATAAGGGACACACTTTCGAGACGAGGTTTGCAGCAAGATACCAATACATTTAGAGGTTGGTTGCTCTGAATAAAGAATCCAGAGGTAACTTACGTTACCTTCAACACACTTTGCCGCTGTGCAACGACAACAACGTTACAAGATGAACTTTAAACCACACCGTACAATCTATAGTGTGCCTATTAAAACATCATCGCATGAATATTTTTTCTCAATATTTCTTAGAGAATTAACCTCAACTAAAGGAAGCACTTGTATGTAGGCAACTTTTGAAAGATATATTTGCTTTTGATGAATATTAGGGAATATGTTTCATTTTTTTTACCAGATTGAGAAAAATTATTTTTAGGTCGCCATCAAGGTGCTTAAGCCTCAAACTTAATTCCCAAAATTTCCATTCCAAAAATAAACTTTTCGAGAAATAAAGAAATAATTAACTTATAAATTATTTACATCCTAAAAATGATTACGAAATATTATTCTAATATTTACGAAGAGTTCAAACAAATGATTTTTATATCTAGGCTGAGGTGAATTCTTTTGTTTACTAACAAATTATTTTTCCGAATTAATGCCTTATTCGACTGTTCTTAATTCTATTTTAGTTAGATTTACTGGGGAATCATGCTACCTATTTGTTTATTACCCTATCACCAGGGTTGTTAAGAGGGTCACGAAACCAAAGGACGATTGATGGCCTGTACTCCAAGCTATGAAGGACCAAGAAACTCAAGAAAGTGCACAGGAGAACAGCGCTCATGAGGATAGAGCGTTTGTGTAGGTACCACGAGACGAAAGAGCATCTCAGAATCATTTCAGACCAAAATCTAGTCCGTTTAGGCAATTTTTTAGACTCGATTAGAACTATTCTGTCTTTGGCATTAGTCTAAGAGATTGAGGCCCTATTTTACGACTAAATTTATGGTAGTTCGACCTCAAAGATACAGAAGTTCGGCAGGTAATTGACATACTTAAAATCGTGCTATCATGAAACCTCCATAAAACTAATCCCTCTTGAATTTTGAAAAATTATTATTCATTTATTCCATGCATTATTTATATGTGACAACCTCAATATTTGTATACATTAACAGTTTTTCTCTTATTTTAAAATCTTGAAATAATATCTGTTTTTAAGTATGACTTACGGTTAACGAGATACATACGAAACATGATATGACTTAGATTTTTCGGAGCAAATTTTAAACGAAGTAAAAGATGTTGAGTTTTCTGGTATAATGGGCAATTTTTTTCCAAATCAAACTTTCGACCTTTTTATTATGAAAATAACCAGTATACAAAAAACTCGAAATTTTTAACTTATTTTGCTCACCTGGTCAACACCATTTAACATCAGCTCGAGTTTTAGATATTTTTAATCGGATCAATCCATAGATAAAAATTTTGTGTCTTTTGAATCTTTAATTTCGAAATCGCAAAGAAAAATTGTCCTATTTGAAGCTCTAGCATCTAGCCACAACTCAATTTCCAGGTTAAGTCAGGCTCGAATCCGGCCTTATTTGTTTTATATATAAGCAGTTCAAACTGAGGATGTTTTTTCTCCAATTTGCAATTAGCGATTAAAACTAATAAAATTGAATTGTATGCATTCAGATTCGTTTCCCCTTTTTCAATCAGACGGACCCCCGTCGGTCTACACACTACTAGAACTTGAGCGCTATAGTGTCTCGAGGAAGCCTCTACTCAAGTTATTTACAATCATTCCTGTTTCAATTTTTGAGCGCGAAATGGGCAGCCTTTAGACTTGAGAGCTTACACCTTCTAAAGCAAAGAAACTATCTGTATCGTTCAGAAATGCTTCCTGCGTACCTGCAGAGACTTTTCTCTCATTCGTCTCAGGGCATGAGATTATTAAATCATTTTTCAGGGATTTTGTATTCTTGCTCTGGCCCTTACGGCTATAGGGTGTCAGGGTTCTCAGAAATTACTGATAACCTTCCTTCCTAATTGTTAGGATAGTTTAGTCCTTTATTGATATCTTTTTTCGTTATAAATAGGCTTGAAAGTTTAGCCAGGTATCATCGTTTGTCAAATCCATTTCTAAGAATGTGTTGTCTATCCTCTGGATTTGATTTTTTACATACTTATTCTGAATGAGAAGATATAGGTTTTATGCGCAAAATTACTTTCGCGGATTTAATAAAATCTCCACGTTTTGAGACCCCCTGAGTCAGAAAAAACGATTTTTACCAAGGTGTCCAAAAAATGCCCTTTTCCGCTCCAACTATGCAAGGTAAAAAAAAATGTTAGGAACCAAATTATTGATTTTGAAAAGATCTACAAATTTTTAAGAGACCTTTTTTCATAAGATGCACAGTTCCTGTTTAAATCATGAAAAATGTTACCGAAAATAAGAAATATAATTTTTCAGCAAAATTTTGGGAGATACGAAAAAAATCAGAAGTATCAAAATTGTTCACCTCAAAAAAATCTAAAAAATAACGATAAAGAAATAAAAAAAATCCCATTTTCCAGTTAAAAAATAAGAAACAATAAAAAATATTGAATATAAAAATTGTTGATCCTAAAAAGTCCTCAAAGTTTTATTTGAACTATTTTTCAATGAGACGTAAATTTTCTATTTTAATCGTGACAACGCTTTTTAAAGAATGAAAAATTGAATTGGCTATCCAAACTATGCGAGATGTAAATGTCGGTGGCAAGTATCGTCATGAGAATGTGTTCCTTTAGGCCAATAGAGCTTTAGTAATAGTATATTGTGTCATCAGACGGACAAAATGTGTTTCACGCGACGAGGCTGATAATTTATCGCCTGCTATCGCCTCGTACAGAAAACATCGTCCTCATCGCGTGGAACATTTTCCGTCGTATGGCACACGATATTTTATTCAACGTCGGCGATTTCGTGCATTTTCGTACGGCAATGTACCGTACCAAAAACATCGACTGATAAGAAACATCTGATATGACAAAGTGAAAATGGAGAGGGAACCTCATAATTTGACATGCGCGATTTCTCGAATTCAGCGTATTTCGGCCCGGCGGCTCACAATAACTTCTCCTGAGAATCGTGCAGTTTCCGCTCTCAGATGCCGAAAATCGTCCGATTTTGAATAAAATTGATTTTTTTTTTAATGCTGATCAAAAATAGAAAAAAATGCAACAATCTTCATGGAAGTAGAGGTTCTCAACAGTATTGCAATATTCGCAACTCTGTGTATACATTACACTGTAAACTTAATCAAGCACAAAACAGGATTTAGTTATTTTTTCTCAAACTCTATCTCCAGAATATTCTTGAAATATATGTAAGTCTCGACCTTACCGCCTCTCATGTATTCAGTTTTTATCGAATCCGAACCGTATGGTCAATTCAAATCAGATATATGAATCCAGTATTTGGTTTTCCAGAAGAAATCGTAAATCTGGTTTTCCAAAGAGGCATACATTTCTCTATGCATCCTACTATATATGGAAGGACCTTCAAGTTTTCCAACTGATAAATGATGAGCCAATAGGAAGTTCAATCGGAAGCTTTCTGGTAATCAATCCAAGACAGCAAGAGATTGCGTGGATAGTTTGCAGCGTCTATGCAGACACTCCTGTCGATCAGTAGCTTCTCTTGACAGCCTGCTGCATCTCTCCTTTATTCACGTTGTCCGCAAATCTCTCTCCATAGAAGTCCAAATTAATGGTGAATCCTGTCATTCAGGACAGCTGTGATGATCTTATACAGCGTGTCCGGACAAGTTATTGGCTTATAGCTCTATGGGTTGGATAAGTCGCCTCTTCGGTAAGAATACAGGGTGTTCTAACACCAGTCACAGCGAAAGAGGCTTCTCAAACTTCAAATATAAGGTAAAGATCTAAGCTAGATGTTGGTGAATAAAAGTAAACTTTTCCTTCTAAAAGTTCCTCATACCATCGCACAATCCTCAAAATGTACGATGTTCTCAGTGCCTTCTTTCAATAGGTGTTGCACTTCGTAAATCTTTCTCCAAAATCTCGTGACTTCCTCGGACATGAGTGGGTTTTTGTCGGAAACAGGGGCCTTGCTGGAAGGATGCGATGGTTCAGCAAGAAACTGTGGATTCTCCCTGCTCCACCCCTTCCTCTTATGTATGCTCCTTCTTGCGTCAGATAACACCCGCATTCTCTCAACAATGTGCTGCTTGATGATCATCAGCTTTGCCATTTTCAATGTTTGATGGTGGATCCTCATTTCGTAAGCGTGTTCTCGGACCCTTGCCGTGAGAGGCTTACCCCATTCTATCGACAGACTTCTACAGAATTTGATAGAATTTTACAGCTTTCAGTGGAATATTGCAGGAACTCCAAAGAAATTCTTCTGATTTTGGGAGCATTATCTAAAACTAAATAGACTTGTTCACTATTCACTTACAGTATTTGCGAGCGTTCTATGGAATCAATGAGAATTCCACAAAATTATACAGTCTTCACAAGCCCTTTACATTATTTAGGAGGATTCTAAAGATTCTCAGAGACTCCTACAGAATTTTACAGGATACTGCAGAATTTACAAGAACCTCACAGATTTCAGAAGATTTTCTTGGGAACAAAGAAACTTCTACATGATTCTACAATTGTCACCTGTTTCTTCTGAACTAGAGAGAGTTCTGATGTATTCAAAATAGTTTTAAAAGAATTCGAGAGAATCCTACTGACTTTTGCAGCGTTCACTTGAATTAAAGAAACTTTTGAAGCATTTCACAATATTCGTAAGCCTCCCACAGAATTCAAGAGGAACTGACCGAATTTCCTAGTCTCTTGACAAGCCTTGTACAAGATTCGAGAGAGTTTTGAAGACTTCAAGAGACTTCTACAGTGTTTAAGATACTTCTCCACGATTCCAAAGACTTTTACTGTATTTACCAGGATTCAACATCTTTCTCAAAAATACTATAATGATTTGAGAATTCCACAGAGTTTCTGCAGACTGAAAGATTCAAGGAAATTTCTGCAAGATCGGAGAGACAGCTTGCAAGAGATTTTTCCGGAATTAAAAGGACTTCCATATGGTCTGTGTGTCCTACAGATTGCAATAGGATTCCACAACAACTCCATAGAATTTGAAATAATTCCACAGATTTCCTAAGAATTCTTCAAGAACCTAAGTAAAAAAATGTTGGTATTGCATTGATCTAGGAAAATATCTGGGAAATCTCATGGAAGTGACTTCTCAGATAGTACATCAAAATTACGGTGAATGAGACCTCCTTTACTTTTTGTATATTTGTATGAAGCAGATCAAATGTAAAGCTCAAATATAGCCAAAATATTTCGATGTATAGTAGAAGTGATTGCAAGATAATTTTTTTGATTTTTTATTGTGTGGAATCCAACATTAAACATTGAACCCACATAACGATTCGATTGAATATTCTCATGCTACTAATACACTGACTAGGAATCGAAGAATCCGGATCTCTTACCCATAGATATAATATTAGAATCATGTTAGTCTCCCATTGTATATCTTGCTGTAATAGAGAAAAACTTCCGGAATTCCCGGTCAAGCTGTCATTCATGATACATTATCTTTATCCCGTTGCTAAGGTATCTTTGAAAACAAATGAGTGCCATCTTATGGGCAATCCTTTAGCAGTACTGAAATGTGAATTGTGTATAGTCTATACTTCAGCTGTACTTAGGTATGAATTATGCATATGCTACACTTCGGCTATGATTAAGTATAAATTACGTACAGTCTATACTTTAGCTTTACCTGAGTATACATGAAGTATAGCCCATACTTTAGGCATAAGGATAGATAAAGTATATCGTATACATAAGATTTACTTCAGCTATACTTCAGCTATGCTTGAGCCATACTTTACCTCTACTTTGGTTGAACTTCAATAAACTTCAAGTATGGGATTGTCTCATTATCCGCTAACTTTTTATACTTCAAGAAGTCAATGATTGATCACTCCTATACTCACGATTTTTATTCGGGAATCCACAAGTATTTCGCAAATTTTCAGAGAATCCTACATGAATTTACGATAATTTCACAGATTTCAGAGAATTCTATAAGTTCCAAAGGTCTTCAAAATTATTTTAGAAACTTCTACGGAATCATACAGTCATCATGACCCTTCTGCGGGATTGGGAAGAATTTCAAAGATTGCAGGAGAATTTGCCAGGATTCGAGACTTCTAAAATAGTTGGCAATATTTACGAACTTCAAAAAAAACCAAGAAAATAACACATAGTCAGGAAAATCATACGAGGTTTCAAGAGAAGTCCACAGAATTTATGAAGAGCCAGGCCTTGAATAAGGGTAGGGAAAGAGAAATTCGGGGAAATTCCGTGAATCCGGTTACGTAGAAGATTTCAACTATTTCGACAGCGTTTGACTTCCTTCGAGAACTGACCAAGCAAACTCGTTCGTACCTAGTATTGCTCCATTAGGTAATTATAGCTGTATCAGTAATATTAGGTATTACAATCTTCAATCAGATGGGTTTGCGCGATTCCGTTGCCCGAAACGAAGAAAAATAATTTCTGACGATAATATTTTCAGCTTTACAAATTCCTAGGTTTCCTTTCCGGGATAGTATATCGCAATACAGTATTCACGAGCCTCCAACAGAATCTGAGATAATTAAGTAGATTTTGGCAGAATTTTCAAGACTGAGGGGAACGGAAGAGAAATTAAAGATAATTTATTATAATTCAAATACCTGAACACATTCTGCAAAGTTGACTGATCTTTCTGTTTGAGAAAAAGATATGTTTCTCAGTTTTGTTATATCGCCGTAGTGTGGAACTGCACCATCTATTCACAACCTACTGTAGAAGCAAAAGAAGGAGAAATCATGCTAACTGGACATGCTAACCTGGATAATAAAATTAAAAACCAAGATGAAAAAATAGACGCAGTCTCAAAAATCTCTTCTTTCTCTTTTTCATCTTTCGTCTTCTATTGTACAAGCAACAAATGTCACAGCAGGTCAAACACATGAGGAATCCACGATACTCTCTACGTAACGTCCGATTAAAGTCGAATGAATTTTCGACTGACTTGTGGATGTTGAAAGGAAAGTTAATTTTGTTTTTTTTTTCAAATTCATAATTATTTTCGGCTCAACTTTTAAATTCAAAAATATGAGAATGAAATTTGAGCACAAATCTATTATCCATTTCCTGAAATTATATTGTAATACTTCGCATTTTGAAGGAAGGGTGAAAATAATTAAAGTTACGCACCTGAGTCGGACGTAACGACCTATGTGACAAGGACGAACGATAAGAGGAGGACCCAGTAGGGTGAAGTCCAGTACCTCATTTGATTTCAGGGACGCCCGTTAAATTTACAGATTGTGCGGAGAGACCGAAGAGAAACTTGAAAGCCGCGGCCTAATTGACGATCTCTGTCAGAAAGCCATACACGCTACGTTTGGGATATTCATCTGTGGACCAAAACCAATTGTGGAGTTGGTTGTTCCGCCGTATGACCAGATTTTATATTGTGTTTCTGAGGTAGGCCGAATGCTTTATTGCTCGTGTGATCGTATGATTGAAAAGAATTTTTTTCTATGTTTGGTTGTGTGAGAAAAAGTTTGTATTTGGGTTCCTCAAATCTTTGATATAAAATAGGTTGTTCCTGTGTACATGTGCATTGCGATTGCTGAGCTGAGTTTAAATAAATATTTATTCCACCAATTTCAAAACTGGATCTCGTGTTTCAATTCACAGAATAATTAATCAAAGATTTTCATTTAAAAATCAAAGATGTTCCTTCCTAGGTCTCCGTCAAACCGGGACGGGCCATCACAATATGTATTCCTGTATTTTTTTAGTAGTATAAAAAATCTCTTTGTCACATGCATGCGATTTGGGATATTTGAAAATTATCTTCCCCAAAATCTATTATTTAATGCCATCTTTATTCCAGTAACCTAACGACTTGAATTTTTCATTCTGTTGAATGTCGGTGGATAAAAATTGGTACTTGGAAATTCTTATTCAATTCTTTCGCAATTCCTCTTCCTATGTCCAACTAGTTTACTTTGCTTTTCAATACATGTTCACCACTTTAGAATCTTATTAATCCAAGCCGTAAATCAAAATATTTTTACTTGTTCCGTTCGCTTTGGTCAAATTTTCTACTACTGGTTTCCTCATTATCTCCAACATTTTTCTTCCTTATATTCTTCCAATGCTTGTATTGTTTGGAGTTCTCTTCCTTAATCTTTGAACGCTTCACAGGCTGGGTAAAACCTATGGAGATATATTTACTCGTATTTACTGCAATTTGTATATCATCTAAAACTCTGTCCTATAATCTTTTATCCTCCACGTAATACGCTTCTATTGCCGTTCCAATTCACCTTGTGTATCTGTCTGATGAATTTTCTTTTGCATCCTAATTTGGAGTTGCTGAATATCCGATACCTCTCATGTATTCCAGTGTTCTAGGGCGCGTTCCAGGCGAATAATAATTTCTAGAAATTTTTCATAAGTTTTTTACATGTCTATATTAACTGTTTGTTAATTGACATACTTCCTAATTAAAACCTGCCCTTCAAGCTCTTTTAGTATTATTGATTCACTTGTCATTCTCCCTTGACTAGGTTCTTGTCGCTCACTGTCGGTTGACTATCTCTCTAACTCAAAGATATTTTCCAGTTTGAAAATTAATTCTAAATACTAGGTATGATATGGATTGTATATGACCTTTTGATTGTTGATATAATTATGAATTTAATTCTTCCATAAGATAGAATGGAAGAGCAGGGGGCGGAGGACGAGAGATGGGAAGCAACACATCGTAGTGACCTCTGACAGGTTGCGTATTAGGGTGCAGTTTCAGGCCAGGCAGAATTCTTACCGTTTGACTTCACTCGACCGAACCCTTATGCGACCCGCCCGCCTATTTCTTTTCACTGAAAATTCACTCCTTAACGATTTGTGTTTCTCATTTACTTACTCATTAACTTCTTTTGTTTTCTATTTATTTACCCTTCAACCGTTTCTGTTTTTTATTTTTATTAACATCAACCTTTTTTAACTTTTTACAGGTTCAATAAGGTGATAGATCTAAAACTAGGTAGAGTAATTTCTGTAGATATTATTTTAGTTTTGGTGACATTTTGTCTCATTCCAAGTGAAGTAGAGCTTCATAAGTGATTTCCGTCGGCGGTTTTGTACTGGAATACCGGGTCGAATCACAAATTCCATTTACAATCCGGTAGTACTTGTTACGATCCAGATTCGTGAAGCCTAATTGATTTTAAATGATGTCCTAGACAAACTATTTCATTCGTGGCTACTTCATATAGAGAATAAATTCATCCTCCTAAGGTTTTCGTTATTTGCCAAGAGGGTCCTGGGTAAGCGTAGAATTTTATATCGCTAGTTTGCATGACTTCGAGTAATAGCCACAGCAGTTACTCGCTCTCACAAATCTTTCAGGAGGCAGCTTCGTAGATTAGGTGCAATCCCTTGCATAGGTTGTTGAGGTCCAAATAAATTTCTAATTATTTCTAAGTTGACATAAGGTAGGTGTGTTTGAATTATTCTAACGGTACAGGATACATTCCATACAATTCATATTCATTTTTCTCGAAGAGTGGGATGTTCAAAGTAATTTTAAATTTTGCTCCTTTGATCAGTATTTTGGTGTTAGCAATCTGGATGAGATCGCCCGGGCTGATCAATAGATCAGGTAGTGAAAACATGACTTTGAGAGTATGGTCCTGTATATCACCTCGAATCGGCACCAGCTGTTCGGGTGTGAGAAGCATAGCGTGTGGTATGTAGTATAAAGTATATGGTATGTAGTACAGTATTTAGTATGTAGTTTTCCTTGTAAAGCCGAATGAATGGGGTGTAACAGTTGATTCGCTGATTTTATGCGGTCATCTTAACTAATTTCCATGGAATGAAACGTCTTCGTTAGCATCCGGTAATATCCTATTTGGGAATTGATCGCGCTGATCATATTGACCTTGTCAACCAAAATCTGAGAACTATGTTGTAATAGTTCATTATAAGCCTCCACCTGGGCGTGAAGCTTTTCTATTTCTGCTCCAACAACGGAGTTTGTTGACCTAAGAATTGAGTTAAGTTTCGTTGATCATTGTTCAGATGCTGGACTCCTCCATCAATTCTTCCTCGCTTGGGATCGTTCTTTATTCCGGTTATGGAATGCCAGACTGCGCCTATCAGCCTGTTGAAGAGAGTTAATCGGCTTGATTGCTTCCCGATGCTATTCGGCAGGAGCTCTTGGGTTGAGTTTTAGGATTGAAAGCTGAATTCTTCCATTTGTTTCAACCTACTCTGTTTCAGGAATTTTGCTTGACTTAACTTGCTCATGTCTTGAAACGCTTCTAAATACTTATAACAGAATTCCTACATTTAAGTTGATGGATCTGAGAGAGACCTTTGGTACAATATTTCTCCTCTAGCGCTTGCCTAACTCCACCGTGCAGCCCGTTGAGCCTATCGCTATAATCGCTGTCATCTTCCGATTGCTTTATTTGCTAGTTAGCTACCTCTTAAATGTATTGTTTGTACTTTTTCTTTGCGGAAAAACGTTTTTAAAGTAAGCCATTTTGTCACTGACCGTGCCTAACGTTTCGTTTTTTACGCGTTCTTGGGCCACACTAGCTTACTTAAAACTGCCTTATTCCCATTATCATCAATTTAATTCCCTCTTGTGTGATGTTTTACTCCCGCAACTAGTTAAAAGAAACAGCTAAGCATCCCTCCTCTATATAATTCCTATCAAAATCAGACGTGAATGTTAACTCTAACCTTTCTTCCTGATAACCTTCATTAATTACTTCGACTAAAAAAGGTATCAGTGGACCAGGCGAGATTAAACCAAGTTTATTTACACACAGGAGCATTTTTTTCACAAAACAGCCTTCCATGATTCCGGATACATGCACCTTTCAAGGAATAAAATATCTTCCCCAAACGTCTTGTCTGACTTTCGAGGTAGTGGTTTCTCAAAGTTATTTGTCTATGCTTGCCATCTAAGTAAACAGCTATGGTTTTTTCGTACGGTTCGCATACTTTCCTACCTGCCCGGTGTTTTCTCTTAGACATAGCTTCACCTAATTGAGAACTATTGAATATCTTCAAACCTGTGCATATTTCAAAAACTATTTCTGCAGTCAAAATTGATAAAGGATTACCTTGTTAAAGCGAGAGAGAGAGGGGTGTGGGGTGTGGAGAGAGAGAGAGGGAGAGAGAGAGAGTTGTAACGTCACAAACACGAAAAGGGTTTTTTCTATAAGCATTCTTATATTTCACAACAGTTGAGATAGAGATAGATAAATGAAGATGGAGATGAGTCGATGTTTTCAACGATAACTGTACGGTGGTCGTTTCGCCACCTCGTGATACAGGAGCTTACAGCCGCTAGGTAGTACCAGCTACTCAAGTCAAACTTCTGCAAAAATTCAAACTGGATTAATGGAAAAATGCTTTTATTATACAAAGATGTTAATTTTTTTATTTTCAAACTGAAAAACCTAAACTTTAATAATTTATTCATAAAAACTTCATAACTTAATAACGTTCCTAACTTTATTCATTTTGAAAGTAACCTACAAACTTTCATCATAAACTTGTAGTAAAAAAAGCAAGTTTCCATTTTTCCAATTCGAATTTTCGCGGAACTTTGACTAGAGCAGCTATCGCTACCCAGCGGCTTGCAACCTCCCCATTGCGCTTGCTTAAGAGCAGAACGATCAAAACAATCAATTACTGCTTATAACCTCATCGATATCACTACTTTTCTACAAGACAGTAGAAAAGCAATAAAAATGTCAGCTTTGAAAGTAAATCATTCTACTCCTTAATATTTTAGTCGAAAATTAAACTATTTTGTTGGATGTGGTATGTTTAAATACTTGCTTCATTCAAATCATAATTGGTTTTTTTCTTCTCCTCCTTCAATGGAACTTACTCACTCTTCATGATCTTGTTGTAAAAAGTATCGAACGTGTCTCATGGGAGGTATCAGCATCTTAACTAGGGAATCCCTCTTTAAAAGAGCCATTTCAGCGATGAAAACTTCCGTTGATTCCAAATACATGGCTCACTCAGACGGCCTATTCCTTCCGTAGTCTCTGTAGCTATCTTCTTGATCTTTCAATGTCTTCTCCTAATTTGTTCTAGACGTATGCTCCATTGTCATCCTTTTTTTTTATCAACTGAAGCATACACCTCAATGACAATAACTTCACAAAGATGAGTTTTGGCATACTGCGAAACAACGTCGATTAACTAAGAAGAACTTGCATTATCATTCCGATGATCAACATCTTCCAGTGTGAATTCTTTGTAGGGTATTATCCTTCTCCCAGCGTTGTATCCTTTGTATTTGTAAGCGTAAGCTAGGAAAATTTATTGCCTTCTATGTACCTTAAGCCACCCCTTCCTAGGTGATTTGTTCAAAATAATGATTTGCGGCTGGAATTCCCGCCAGTACCAGCTCTGTACCGAGTCCTTACACCCAGGCTGTTAGTTGGACACCTGTTCCAAATATAATTAGCGGTCGACATGGCTTCAGACATAAAAGAAGACTCTTCGAACTATATACTGAAATATTCCGTTCCGTAACTGGATAAGAGAGACTTCACCTTCTTTTTTTTCTGATTTTCAACTAGTTTTTAGAATTATGTAGATCTTTTTTTCTTAGACTTTTAGCGGACGGGAGTCCCTGTCATTTTTTTGCGAAAGCATGTTTTGAAGTCTATTTGGTCTCCTCCTTCTACAAGGTAAATACCGTGCACAGCTTTGCTTGTTCTAAGCTGTCTTGCCACATCTCGATCGTCTATGATTCTCCTCTTGCAGATTCTCTCAGTATCTTCTCAATAAATTTCTGGCACTCTTTCAGCGTAATTCCACGTACGTTATATAAATCACTGACGCGATATGCTATTAACTGTACTTTGTTGTCATTGTCATAGACGATGAGACGACGTTTTCAAGAATCAATTTCTAGACTTGATCTGTCAGAGACGTACAGCACCTTTTCCAGGTCGACGTTTTCAACCCTTTCATCGATATCGGTGGCTAACGTGACCGTTTTCTTTTTTAACTTTCGTAGAGTTGTTACCCACTCCTGGCACGGGTAAAAATGAAACTCAAATTGCCCTCTTGTATCACTTCTTCAATTATTTTCAGCCGATTGTTCTCTATTCAAACTCATGTATTTCTTCTTTTCGTTACGAGACTCTATTGCACAACTAAAATTTTCCGAACAAGAGGGTAGGCTGAATATAAGAATACTTGCTTACAAATCTTCCTTTATTTTTACTTCCATCTTACCTGGTCTTACTACATGCATGTTATAATTCAGTATATTTGTATGACAATAGCTAGCTCTCAACACTCTACACATACGTACTCGCATGTGCATTAAATGGCATTATGGAAAAATCTCATTATATTTACTATTGTAGATTACTTTTTCTGTATTTTTTACACGAAGCAGTGTTTCACAGATATATCTGTAATATGTACTACCTTTTCCTTAAGGGGATAACTAGCCCTAGGAACATTTTCTTAATAAATACAAATACATGAGATGTACGACATCCCTTAACTTGTTGGCGTTCCGGAGGATGCATCGAAGAAATCAAGTCCAATCTAGCTTTGTTATGGTTGATGATCTACGCACTCACATCGTTTCCTAAAGTTTTGGTTCGTCGGCTATTATTGTAGTCTCACGCGTCATTGATACTAAGTCATCATGTTATTTGTACTGATTTGGATGATTTCATGTATCCCCTGAGGGTTTGCATTTTTCTCGTACCTCTCCACTATTCCTTTACACACTCTATCACTACCTTAGTAGTAAAAAAGGGAGACCCGCATCTCAAGGTGGGTTCCGAACCACCAAGAACACCAGCTCCAAGTGCTCAGAGTAACATTTTTTTCAAGAGATACCAGCACCACGACTCTCCGGAGATGAACACTCCCCAGCTAGGCAAGTGTTCACCGCGTGGGCCGCCGAAGCTCTTCCAGAAAGCAAGGCGGGAATCAAACCCACAGCAAGCCGGAGAAGATCCAAAGCTCATGCCTTAGCCCTCACAACCACCTGGCCACTCTTCTTTAATTTGTTCTTGCACATATCATAATTTTATTCGTTGTGAGAATCGATTCAGGTGAGATTTATCTGAGCGGTTTTTGCTTTGACAACATGATGACGCGACGTGTTGATTGCAGCCCTACCCAAAAAAATTGTCACACAATTTCTTACTCATAAGAACGCTAGGATTTAGATAATATAAGATGGTAAGAGGAGGCGAGTTACATGCAACAGGAAGTTGAAGGCTTCTAATCAATTCAGAAACAGAAGATAGCTTTACATGATCCGTCTTCGAATAAGAATACATCCATGAAAAAAATAGTCTTTGTAGAGCTATCAATAATTCGAAATGGCTATCTAAAACATTACAAAAACATCGAACTATTATGAAAAATTACGATTTTGTACGGTCACCTAATTTTTTGTTTACAGTATAAGTGTTCTAAAATAGTTTGTTACATACAGATGAATACATTCATGCATGTTTAAATTTTTGCATAAGGAAGTTGTGAGACAATTTTAAATTATGCTTAAAAATGACTGTTTCCAAAGTTTGATGCTTCAAACAGTTTTCGCTAATTTCTGATATCGTTTAAGAAATTGAAGCCTATACCAATCATGAATTCAATAACTAAACTTATTTAGAGAAAAAGGGTGTCCCGATACTCAAATTGAACATCCCGTTCACAAAAGTCACGCACGACATTTTTTAGAATAAAATCATCAATGGCGTTATTTCGTTGTCTCCATGGAAAAATAAAAAACGCATTTTGGGTCGGTCAATTCGCGCAGGATTGTTTTAATTATGAAAGCATGAATGGCAAGAAAATCGTGCAAAACTATTTGGGAGTAAAAGATCTTATGAATACTATAATGACTTCTATCCGCCAACGGTAGTGAGGGATGGGCGTGGTCAAGGGGTGGAGCCCCCTTAAGGGGTTTGGTAAACGAAGCACTCTAACTGGGAAGGAACAATTCAAAAGATATCTTATATATTTTTCCTGGTTGAATATTAAAAACGATTGTAATAAACAACTGACCATGTTGTTACAGGATTATTTCTCGCAATAAAGTTATATCATCGAATGAACAATTCAGGCTATGAGCGCTACACGTCACACGCTTGACGCTATGTTCGTAAAATACATTGACTCACTAATTCGCTTTTATCTGACTCTATCTTTCCCAATCCTGGTCAAAATCGCTCTTCCTCAGGAAGTTTCAAAATACGGAAAGACGCAGAAATCGGACTCTTTTTTTAAACTCTGATGTCACACTGTGCTTACAGAGCCCTCATTCTCTACGCATCCAACATACAGCTCAAAACGCGTACTTCTTTAGAGTCATAAAGAAATGCCATTTTTACGATTGCGTTCTAAAGCACATTTTCATCATGAACATAGAAATTAATGGGACGGAGCACAAACCCGCGGGGTCAGGCAACGCGTAAATGAGGGGAACGACGCACACCACGAATGCCCTCCCCATTTTCTTGGAAGGCTCTCAGCGCGTCCAGTGAGCCGAGTGAGTCAGCGCCAATCCAGAGTCGTGAAGACGCCCTCCAAGAGAGTGGGGATACCTTGACTCTCCCGATCTATCAAGTCAACCCGCTCGCCTGAGATGGGACTTTGCGCTCCGTCCCGTTAATTCTTTCGTCCATGGTTTTCATGTCTCCGAATACTTCCAAGTTAGCTAATCGATGGACTGTATGCTGGCAAAGAGAGTGTGTGCGTAGATAAGTACAGTTCAAATAATATTCCCTTCGTTTTCTTTTCCAGGAGGCACTGACAACGATATCTTTTCTCTGATCAATAAAAATAGTCAACATTACAAGATAAGTGAACGTATTTCAATCATGTAACAGTTTATTGAGCTCTAGGAAAGTTATCTAGGAATCAGTGATATTCTAATTGATTATTCATCGTAGAGTTCTCTATAAATCTGTGAAATTTTCTTGAATCCCGATAAGGCTCGTGAATACTCTTGTATTCTGTACGAGTGCCTCTTGTTCTAAAGATTCTTCCTGAAATCTGCAGATTCCTCTTGTTTTGGAAATAATCGCGGACTGGCGTTGGTCAGCAAAGGAAGGGCGCTATACAGAATAATGACAATGCGAATAGAGGCTATCACCCCTTCAATATGATACAAGAGGCTCCCTTGACTCATCATACCCAAACAATGTTGGGGAATGCCCCAAAAAATTAGCACAGATATCGCTTCCGGAAGCTACGACCACGATGGCTCTCCCAGAACCATCGATCTCGACGCAACCGGAGGAAATACGTCATCCGACTCGTCACTTCCACAACACCAAAGATGATCGAGTCGGGATATCAATTTAGCAGAAGGAAGAGTACATACAAGATCACTAGGACAACCAGTTCATCAGAAATAGAAATCACATACAAGATCGATAGGATAATAGAACACTCACCAGACTCCTATTTGTCAGGAGTCCATACTGGTTGATAGATCCGCGCACGCCATCAAAAAGGACCGTGAGGCTTCAAATTTAAGTTTCCCGTCACTGAACGCCGCAAAGCAGCCTGATAACAGAGACAGCCTTCCGAGTACAATCGAGACAAGCGATACTTAACCCCCGTGATCAGTCCAAGGGCCTTACAAATCCAAAAAACAAACTCCATCTAGTTCGACGATCCCATCTGAGTGTATCAGAGCCAAGATCCGCTTGACTTTCATGATCGAACAAGCAGCCTTCAACAATTGCACACATCTATACTTAGCGCCGATGAGAAAAAGCATGCATGTCGGAGTCCGAACCAATACTGACAGCTGAAGAGAAGTGGGGCACTTGCTCCTGGTGCGAAAGCGTGCAAACGCTGGCCTTCCCACTCCTCTGGTCGATACAGGGGAAACTCGAAAACAGAAGGAACCTGTGAAGGGCACAAAAATTCCGCGAAACCACAGCTGCAGTCAAATCCGAATTCGATCCCGACGGAATCCAGCAACGGCGATTAATTACAACCACATCTTGAATTATATGGAAGGCTCGTAAATACTGTTAAATTCCGTAGGATTCTTGGTAATTATATAGAACTCTTCTAGAATGTGTGGAATCCACTTGAATTTTTGTCAGTCTCTTTAATTATCAGTCTCTCTCTCTTTCTTTGAATTATTTCGGGTCCTAAGTTTTTCGAATCTTCTTTGATTCTTCGTTGTTCTTCTCAGTTCTTATGAACTCTTACAGTTCTCAAGAATCCACGGACCGTTGAACATCCTACAACTTGTTCTGAAATTCTTGTATACTACTTGAAGCAGTACAATAAGCTCCGCAATATTTCGAGTTGATACGTCTTCCATTTTATCATCTCTGTGAATCTTGTATGAATTGGGGAGCCCGATAGTTATTTTCGATAGGAATCTGTGGACGAATACGACTCGATTGAACCCTAACTTAATCATTTGATCATCTATGAGCACGCGTGTAATCACAATCTTTAGACCTCCATGCTCTTCCGATATTGAATTTATATACCAAAAGAATAACTCGGTTCTCTAATGTGTACACGTGAACAATATTCACATGGTTTCGACCTTGATTATTTTGCAGACCAAATATACATTAGGAAAAATCACCAAGTGAGTTTCTTTACATCTATAAGCTAACAAGGCAAGAAAAAATCATATTGTAGGGCTGAACAGTTCAATTAGGCCCCTGAATATACCCCACAATTGCATGCACCTGCAAAAAATTATAAAATTTCTAATTTGTGGATGAATTTTAGGTCCAAACGTATCCTAGACGAAAAAATCTTAACTGCGCTCCAATCACGATGATTCAATCAACTCGAAATTTGTTATTACATTTTACCAACATCAAGGAAGCCGTCATTACGCTTGCACGATCACACTGCTCCCTTTCAACAAAATTACACCTTAAGCCAAAATATTTAGTGAACTTCTATGTTTGCGGGAATAAATGAGGATTGACAATGTTTTATTATTTCAAAGCGCACCAAGATTGTAAAAAGACGTCGCTGCCTTCATTCTATGCAATAAGAGCTGAATTGCTCATTTGATTTCAAATTCGCTCACACAAAATGTCAAATTGAAAGAATCTTCATGATTATTGGATTTTTTGTTCAATATGCTAGGATGATTTGGTTACGGAGCTTGCAAACCGCGGACTTCCCGCTGACGGCGGTATCCTCATCGTGCGGGAAGGGTTGTTGAGGTTTGAACGCGCGTCGCGTGATGAACCATATTTGTAGATCCTGCGAAAAAGGTGAGATTGAGGTGTTTAATCCTCGATGATACCCAGAAACTTCAGCGCAGGCCTGTCCGCTGGCTAACCGCTTAAAGGTAGAAAAAATACGATTGTGCTCGACGAAAGTTTGGAACGTGGAGTTTCGGTCATGAACTTGGATCCCATAGGAGGGGCTATCAGATGTAACCACCAACAATTTAATCAAAACTCAAAATCTGAAGTATCTTTTGGATCCAGAGGAGTGATCAAAGAACGTTTTAAAAATAGTTTTGATCGCCACAACAAAGTTAACGATCATTTTTATAACATTAGGGGTAATCGAAGCCGTTGATACGCAGATGCACATTTGCGTACTAACACCAGAAATGAACAAATGAACAAAATTCACGCGAGGAGCACAGTGATAAACACGAACCTGTTTATCTCCGAACTCTGAATAGACACAATATCGTGCTAATAAAACGGAATCGTCACAAAGCTGAAGTAGACTACCTTACACTATCCTTACAAGAACTCCAGTCATGCTAATATAGGCGTCAAACCCTTTCTAATGACTACACCGGCACGCAAAAAAAGAAGTTCTCTATACGCCGGAGGAGACCTATCTACGGGGATGTTTTTTGACCCGCTGAATCAGAATTTCAAGTCAGTTAAGGCCGTACAGCCTCTAATTTCGAATAAATTGCAAAAAACCATAAGAAATAGTGAGAATTAAATGTTTTAGTAATAAAAATAATTTGTGGATCTAGGGCAAGCATAACTTTTATGTATTTTGAAACGGTGAATACTAATTCTAAGTGCAATTAGATCATAAGCCGTTTTGAATCTATGAAAATTGTGAAAACCCCACAAAAATGGTAAAACACCCATGAAAATTGACAAAATCGCAAAAAAATGGGATTATCTTGAATAAAAATTTTTTTTCTGACTCGGATCGAAAGAGATTTCCATGTAATTTAATCTCCTCAATCCGAACCTGCAATGTGTTTGGACCACATTCCCTCAAACACTCAAAAAAATGTCATAAAATCGATAAAATAACAAAAAAACTTTGTATCAACATTTTCCCTCATTTTCTCGAAAACCGTAGTCACTTCGTAAAAACATATTCAACATAAAATATGTATTTTTAAAGGACGTTCAACTTTTATCTGAAGGTTTTTTATCAAATTTGAGGGTATTTTAACTATCGTTTCTCGTAATCAGCGCGTTAAAATACATAGATATACAGAGTTTCAAATTATTCGAAGGTAAGCGCTCTTCGGAAATCCACCCGCGTTTTCCGCAATTTTATCAGTTTTATGCCATTTTTTTGAGTGTTTGAGAGAATATGGACCAAATACATTGCAGATTCAGATTAGGCAGATTGAATTACATGAAAATCTTCTTTCATCCGGGTCTACAAATTTTTTTTTATCAATATGATCCCAATTTTTTGCGATTTTGGCCATTTTCATGGGTTACAATTTTCGTGGAGTTTTTACAATTATCTTAGATTCATAACGGCTTATGATCTGAATGCACTTGAAATTAGTGTTCAACGGTTCAAAATACCTAAAAATTATGCTTGCCCTGGATCCACAAATTATTTTTATTACTAAAACATTTAATTCTCACTATTTCTTATGGTTTTTTGAAATTTATTCGAAATTGGAGGATGTACGGCCTAAACTGACTTGAAATTCGGATTCAGCGGGTCGAATAACATGCCAGTAGATAGGTCTCGTCCGGTGTATAGAGAACTTGTTTTTTTTTTTGTGAGTCGGTGTTATCAGGAATTTAACAAAAATACCCGAAACGTATACATGTCAAAACGCAAAATGGTTTTCGGGACCAATGTCGAGGCCGAAATAGCCGATCAATCACGCTAATACCAAGTTCAGCCACGAAACCAGTTTCAAAATCATTTGCAAATGTATTATTATACTCAACCACAACTCCAGTATCAATACCAATACAAGTATCGCGGATATTTGAAACAACTCAATGACCCGGGAAATAATGTTCTTATATCCTTGAGGAACCATTTTTCATGTCCCTAGAAAACCAACTGCAGGAGTCACAACTATCTCACTTCACAGTGCAAAGTGTTCGATATTTTTTTAATCTCCTACTCGGATGAATCGGAAATCTTCGGAAGTATTTTAAGTGGTTGGTATAGCGATATACGGCATTATGCAAAGACCAAGAATATGACGTTCTGATGTCCCCCGAAAACCACCTTTAGAGTGAAACCTATCTGAATTCCTTCTGCAGGGCGCTAGGAATTTGTCCACCCACTACTCAGAAAGATTGCATAATTTCTGCAGTGTAGAAAGTGGTATTCGAAGTGATAGTTAGCACTGCTTTTTTTAACAACCCAAAAGCCCAATATCAAGAATTTTCTGCAGTATTCACAGTGGTTTGCACCACGGATTTCTTGACCAACTCAAAGAGCCTGATATTTCATTTAATCGTCATCACATTTTACAAAGAAATGGATGTATTTCTTCTCAGTTTCGACAATTTCGAAACGTAAGAAAAATGCGCAACTGGTGGCAACTTAAACTAAAATTAGGGAGAAAAGTCAATTTTACTCCATTCGTTCAATTATAATTCTATTATTCATATAGGGCGCGAAATTCAAATTGGGAATATGCACAAAGAGATTCTATATTCATTCCACTACAAACAATGTTATTCATGATTTTCCGATTTTACTTTGATCACGGCCAGGACTTTTTTCCCATGCATAACTGATAGTCCAGTCTATTTAGATTTTATTATTGCAATTCATCGGGAGAGGAAATTTTTTTTGTCATCTTTAGGGTACCATATAGGAAGCTTAAATCTGAGTTTTCGACCATCAACTCTTTGCAGGTTGTCCGCCATCTTGAATTAAGGGGTGATTTCTTGTATCGCCCATAACAGTCGTATTTTTAATTTAATCAAGAAAATAAACGATACCATTTTTCATGAGAAAAATAAGATCTACAAATTAGTATCCTTGATATTTTCTCGTATTTTGCTTATTTGTTG
>WSXT02237735.1:0-15815 GCA_011762715.2 Neuroterus valhalla
GAGGAAGAGAAGAAGAGAGTCAAGAGGAGAAGAAAAGAAGAGGGTTGATAGAGAGGGAGAGACTTAGGAGAAGGAGAGTTGATGATGAGAAGAGAATAGAATGAGAGAAGAGTGAAAGAAGAGAAAAAGAGAAGAAGATAGAAGAAGAGAGGAAGAGGAGAAGATAGAAGATGAGAGGCAGAGGCAGAGGAGATAAGAAGAAAAGGATTAGAAGAAGATGAGAAGGAGAGATAAAGAGAAGAAGTGAAAAAAATAACGAGAGAAATAGCCAATAAGGGAAGAACAGGAGAATAGAAGAAGATAAGGGGAAAGGTGGAGAGCAAGAGAGTTAAGAGAGAGGGATGGAAGAGAAAATGAGGAGAAAAGGATATGATAAGAGAGGAATGGAAGAAAGAAGGAAAGAAGAAGTCGAGAAGAAGAAGGGAAGAGAAAAAGGAAAGGAATGAAAAGGAGAAGGAGATGCAGAGAGAAGGATGGAATACCAGAGTTAGAAAGAGAAAAGATAGAGAGCAAAGTGAAGGAGGAAAGAAAAGGAGGGCAAAAGAGAGGAAGATGAGGAGAAGAGAGGAAGATAAGGAGAAGAAAGGAAGTGGAGAAGAGAAGAAGTAGGTACAGGGAGAAAAAGAGTTGAGAGAAGGAGGAAAGGGAAAAGAAAAGGAGAATAAAAGGAGAGAAGAGTAGAAGAATAAAAGAGGAATATAAGACAAGGAGAGATAAAGAAATTCGAGAGAATGTGGAAAGAAAGGTAAGAATAGAAAAAAGCGTAAAGAGAAGGAGAATAGAAAAGAAGAAGAGAGTTGTGAAAAGAAGAGAGTTATGGGGAGAGGAAAGAAGAGAAGGAGATAGTCAAGCGAGAGGACAGAAGAAGAGGGTTAAAAGGAGAAGATAGTCATGGAAAGTAGAAAGTAAGGGAAGGCAAGAAAAGATGAGTCTAGAAAAGATAAAAAGAAGAGTAGAACAGATTTAAGAGAAGAAGATGAGAAAACGAAGCGAAAAAGAATTTAATGAGAGAAGAAGAAAGGAAGGAGGAGAAGGGAGTTGAGGAGGGTTGTGAAAAGGAGAAAAGAAGGGAAGGAGAATGCCAAGGGGGCAAGGTTGAGAGAAAAAGAAAGTTAAGGGGAGAAGAGAAGAAGAGAGTCAAGAGAAGAAGGGAAGGAGAGGAACAGAGAGTTAAGAGAAGAAGGAAAGAATTGAAGAAGAGAAGACCAACGTAGAAAGAAAAGAGAGTTTAGAGAAGGAAAAAATGAGAGAATTTGGAGTAGATGTGAAGAAGGTAAGAAGGGGAGAAAAGTAGAGAAAGAAAAGATGGAGAGAAGATAAGGGGAGGAGGAGAGGAAATAGGATCGAGCGAGTTTTGGAAAAACGAGAAGGAGAGGAGGAGATTGTTGAGAGGAGAGAGATGAAATGGTTTGAGAAGAGAAGAGTAAAAGAGAAGAATAGAGTTAAGAGTAGAAGATGGTTCAAAAAAGAAGGAAAGAAGAGAAGAAGTGTTAAAAAAACCCAACTGATTGTTGAAATTCTAACCGATTAGAGCATTTTCTCTATAAAACGGTTGAATTTTCAACCGAAGAAGACGAATTTTTAGCAAAATTGTCGATTTTTTTCTTAGAAAAGACGGGTTCGTCAAACGAATGAAAGTCTTTTCCATCATGACTCATGATTTACATTTCATGAGTAACTTGAAAGGAACGATGTTATAGTTACTGGTTCAGAAAAACATGTTTCTATAGTTACCAATTGGTTGCTTATTTCCAGAAATAACTTCGTGACTACTATCGTCAACATGCAAAAGAAACTAGTTTATAGGAACTACCAACCCCCTATCACCAGCCATGATAGTATATTTTCATACAATTTTAATCTCAGAATCCTATCAAGATGACTGAAATAAGAATCTTTGATACAAGTGGTATTATTGTGTCCCTTCTTCCCATCTTCTTCTCTTTTCTTCTTCTTTTTCTAACTCTATTCTTCTTCCCTTCTCTTAACTCTTCATCTTCTCCCTTCCCAACTCTTTCCCTTCATCCTTCTCTTCGTCTCTCCTTCTCTTCTTTACTTCTTCACTTCTTCTCATAACTCTCTTATTTAAATCTTTCCTTCGCCCCTCCTCCTCTTCTTTCCCTTCTCCTCCTAACTCTCACTTTTTCTCCCACCTTCTTTTCTTGACTCTCTTTGTGTCTTCTTTCCTTCTCTCCTTCTTTTAACTCTTCATCATTTACTTTCTTTACTCTCTTCTTCTATCCTTCTCCTCGGTTCTGCTTCTCTTCTTCACTACTTCTCCTTAATTTCCTAACTTTCTTCCTTTCGCCTTCCCTCCTCCCTTTGACTCTCTTCTTTTCTCCTTCGCTTCTTCTCTTGGCACTCTTCGTCTCTTCTTCCCTCAACTCTCTCTCTTCTCTGCTCTCCATCTCTTTACTCTTTATCGCTTCTCTTCTTAACTTTCTTCTCCTATCCTCCTCTTCGTCACTCCTTCTTTTCATTACTTCTGTTCTTTTTTCCCCCATTTTCCTAAATCTCTTCTTCTCTCGACTCCCTTCGTCTCATCTTACCTTATTATCTTCTCCTTTCCTTCTTTCCCTCTCCCGACGCTAAGTCTATTCTTTTCCTAACTCTCTTTTCCTATCCTTCTCTTCGTCTCTTATCCCCTCAACCCTCTTTTTTTCCTTCTCTTCTTCTCTTAACTCTTTATTCTTTTTCTTCCTAACCCTCTTCTTCTATCCTCCTCTCCGTCTCTTATCCTCCTCTCTGTTGTTCTTCCTTTTCTTCTTCTAACTCTCTTCTCCTATCCACCTCCTCGCCTCTCCTTCCCTCCTTCACTTCTCTCCTTCTTTCCCTTCTTCTCCTATCCTTCTCCTCGTCTCTCCTTCCCTGCTTCGCTTCTCTCCTCCTTTCCCTTGTTCTCCTAACTCTCTTCTTCTCTCCTTTTCTTCATCTCTTGACAACCTTGATCTCTTTTCCATTAATTCTCTCCTCCTTCCCATCTCTCTGTCCTTTGACTCTCTGTCTTCCCTCTTCTCACCTCTCTTCTTCTTTCATCCTTCTCTTCATCTCTCCTTCTCTTCTTCTCTTCTTCCTCCCTTTTCTTCCTTCTCCTAACTCTCTTCTTCCTTTCTTCTCTCGCCTTTTTTCTGTTCTATTTTCCTCATCTCTCTTTTTCTCTTCTTCTCTCGAATGCCCTCCTCTTCACAGTCCCCCCCTCTTTCTTCTCTTCTCTTCCCGACCATTCTCTCGTCTCAACTCTCTCCTCCTCTTCTACTCCTTTCCTGATTCTCTTTCTTTCCCTCCCTTTCTTCCTCTCATCTCCCAATCTTCATATTCATGTGTGTAAGGGTTCTGTTGACCCTTCCGTAACCCACTCGAGAGAGTACTCAACCGGCAAGCAAGAGATTCCGAGGGCGTATCCCAGTGGATTTGATACACAGTCCTTTTTTTCACAGAAAATTGAACTCAATTTCCCAGTGTATTCCAAACCAAAAAGTATGAGTGGATCTCCCAAGTGAGGAAATGTTTTACACTTCAAAGGAACAGAAGTCGTTTCCCTGACACAAAAAAAAAACTATAAAAAAACACCTAAAGTAGACAGTCGCTCGCATCCCTCTTCTATCGTACAGACCATCCTGGAGGCGATTAAGGATGATTCCACCGCAAAGGCGAACATGTGTTCTGGATCCCACGACAGAAAGATACCTTGTCACACCACTGAGAAAATTATCACCTGCTTCTTGTGTTTTTCTTTAATCTCCTAGAATGTTCACCGATTCTTGATGAATTCTGAATTTTCAATGTTCGAAACCCGTTGGAAAACAAGAAGAGTATTCTTGGGACAGAGAATTTTATCAGTCTCTTGAGAGTAATCCAATACTGTAAGAAATACATTGCCTCCCACGAGACTCATAATTTCTTTGGGCTATCTTTTGCTGTCTTGAATTATAAATTGTGTTTCGAGTTACACGAACTGTCTAGGTGGGAGAGTTATGTATAGTGAAATGAATTATGTATAAGCTTTTATTCTTTTGTCATTTATTTGAATAAAACGAGTTCAACGTGTTCAGAGAGAGGAGTTCTTCATTTTCAGATTTTCTCCTCTGGGGTTTAATAACTTTCATTCCTTTACAGCTGGTTTTTAAAAGAAAATTTCGTTCCCCCGATCTCCTTCTTTTACAACTCTTTTAACTTTCCCTACCTCCTTCATCCATGCTTCTCCCGTCAGTTCATCTCCTAAGATCTCCCAAACACTTTCTTGCCATACTTCCGTCTTTCCTTTCCCCTATACAACCATCCCATACATTCTCCGATGTTTCTTCTCCCCACTAATTTATTCTCAACTTTATTTACTACCTTTCTTACCAATACTCCGCTTCCCCTACCTCGTTCCTCAATCTATATCTTGCTATTCCTGTACATCTTTTCTCTCTCATCCCCTTTCCCACATCCTTCGACATTCCTTCCTTTTTCATTATCATATACCATTCATTACATTTTAACTCTTCAATCTATTCTCATCGTTCTATCATTTTCCTTCCCCATCCTTTTCCTTAATTTTCCAAAGTTCACTTCCATCCCACTCCTATATCTCTATCTGTAAAGAACTCCCCTTTTTTCTTCTTCCTTTCAGAAAGTCAATCACCCTGGTTCTTTTTTCTTCAACCTCCTTTGAACATTTTCTCGCTTACTCCCCTCACTTTCTTTCCCCCAGTTTTTTCTTCTAATTCCTGTGCCCTCTTCTTGGCCTTTTCCCTAATTAATTTCTTTGCATTTCTTTTCTCACCATATATCCAGATGTCTTCCAATCCATCACTAGCCTCTATCTTACATGGCGTCCCTGTAACCTCTCCATCTCTTCCTCCTACTTACTTTTACTTACTCCATTCTCTGCCATTATTTCTACATCATCCGCTTTCATATTATCCATGCTTATTCTATAACTTGATTCCCCCCATATTTCCATACTTCATTTGGAATTTCATCCAAATCAGGAGGTTGCCCCCCTTCCATCATTCCTAAAATATTCATTATTTCTCCTATTGTTATGTTCTTTCCATCCTTCCTTTGCCTCCATTTCTAACTCTATTCTCTATTCCTCTCAGCATATCCATGAAATACTTCCCCACCATACCTTTAAACCTTTTCTTTCTTTTCTCTCTCTACTCACTACTTTTCAAACCTCTTTTCTGTTATAATCTTTCGCGCCTCTTGCTCGCACCTCCTAGTTTCCTTCTCTTTTTTTCTATCACACATCTCAGTATATTCCTACTTTTTTCCTCTCTAATGCTCTTTTTATTTCTTCTGTCATTATTTCTATCTCCCCATCTTCTTGCCTCTTCCCATTCTTTCATTCTTCAGCTTTTTCTAGAATTCCTCTCTTCCTTCCATTCACTTATGCCCTCTACCTGCTCTCCTTACCTTCAGTTTCTCTTTACCCTTATCTTCGATACTTTTGTTATCCCCTTATGTCAGTATTATTGGAGAGTGTCCATAATTATATTCTCCTACCTCTTGTTCCTTGACCTTCTCTGTTACCTCGTCGTCCTCCATCACAAAGTCAATGACTGTTCTTTTTCCACTTCTTAAGAGTGTATAGTTACCTTGTATTTACCTTACCTTATATTTCCGTCAATCTCCTTCTAGCCTTCTAACAATTTCTCCTTTTATCTCCAATTTTCTTTTATCTCTTTTCTCCCATCTTCACATTTCCTACCAAAAAGCCTTCTATTTCTTCCTTCATCACTCTTCTATCCTTCCCTGTCATATGTTCCTTCCTTATTTACATCACCATTCCTCTCATTGCTATGCCTTTCCCATTCCTTTTCTTTGCATTTTGAAGCTGCCAAATGTGACCTCCTGGCATCCTTCCCCTGACTCTTTTCCATCCTTTATCATGTAGCTGGATTCATATCATTACTAACACCTTCCACTGGTCCAAATTTTTCATGAATTATCTATATTCTCTCTCCAACCCTGCTCCATCCCAGAAGCATATTTCCCATTTACCCTCACTTCCTTTCCTTTCTCCATTTGCTTTCTTATATTCCTTATTCTCACCACTTCCATTTTTCTTAGCTTCCATTCTTCTGACACCGCACTTTTCACTAAGTGTTCTGTCTCTTTTCTCAATCCCAACATATATCTTGTATCTTTATTTACCTATACTTTATCCACGTTTCCTTACCTTTCTTTTCTTCTCTTCCGCGCATTTTCTACCTTATAATGCATATTCCTTTTTTTCCATGTCCATCATTCCCTACTCTCTTCTGATTCCCATATAATTCCCTTTTCTTCGTCGTCATCAGCTCCTTATGTTTTCATTACTTCAGTTTCACCAGGGCCATTTTCTTTTCTCCCACTACTTTTTTCCATACTTCTCACTTCCCTAATCTTTGTCATTGCATTTATCCTTTTTGTACTCCTTCCACCCCTTCCTTCAGCTTCTCCACCTCTAATATTGAGCCCTTTATCCCTTTTTTCTTTTCCCTCTATAATTCATTTCTATTCTTCTCCCTTTTCTGCTCAACCTCTCCTCAACATTATTCTCACTTCCTCCAACACCTTACTTACTATTTTTTGTGATATACATGCTTTCTATTCTGCTTTCCAACGCTTCTGCCTTCTTCTTATACTCCTTGTGGTTAGTTAGCCTTCCTTTCACAACCTTCTTCCTTTTTTCAAGCTCTGTCTTACCTTCTCTTATCTCTGCCTTTTTTCAAGATCAGCTATTTCCTTTATGATTTATTGTTTAATTTCTTCTCCTATCTCTTCCTGCCCTTCCTCTCACGTTTCTATTGCATCTTTCACCATCTCCCTCATTTCCGATAAGCTCACATTTTTCTGCATTTTTCCCCTCTATATTCAACTTTTTCTTCCTCTCCTGCCTCATCCTTCTTTCTAAGCCTATATTCTTCTTAGGAACGTGCTCTTTGTATTTTCTGACTCCTCTTAACGTTCAAACCTAATTCTTTACCCTTGCTACTCTTTCTCTCTTGCCTCTTCTTCCCTCTTCTTAAAATATCTATCAATTGAACCGTTTTCTTTCACTGAAAAAATTCAAAATTGAAATCTTTCCTACCTCTATCCTGCTCTGCAATTCGATCTACTAACCCTGACCCCACCTCACTGTCACCAACCAAAGTCCAAACCAATCTCTTAGTCCGGCTCTCCTCAAAAATCACAGTTAGACTCAACTCTGGACAACAGAGTCCCTGCATCCTCCTACTTTTATACCGGAAACGGAAGCCGATTTCTCTTACTTCCAACAAACAATATTCCTTCTACCGTGCATTCTCCGAGAACTCATTCATCATTTTTTTCCCATTAGCGTTTTATTTCACATATTCCGCAGGAATCAAATGACAATCATCTTCACTTTACTCATATCCTTTTTTGATACGTTCAGGTCTTGCTACCATACAGCACGGTGGGTGCGAGCACAAAGATATGTCATCAATTTGTCATTCAATGACCGGCAGACTTACTCGATGGAGCGTCACTACCAAGGGATTTGTGAAATGCAACGCGATGGAGCCATACCGGCTCCACATTCAGATTCCTGATTTCTGAGGCTACCATAGTTTTATGTGGAGCTGTCTAATCTTTTTACTCTTGCGAGAAACATTGAATTATCAATTTGTTCAACCTTCCATCGTTCAATGTACTTCCACCAAAAAAGTGACTTTTTTCTTGAATTTCGAAATCCCAGAAGTTGCGTTTTCTGCTAATGATCCTTAATTGTCCGTTGGTTGATACTTGTATATGCTAACCATTTACCGACTACTGCGATTAGTATCCTGTTGCAGTACATAACAATCGTAGGTCTTTCACTATCTAGTCACGTATGATTGCTGTTTGGCAGAGACAAACGTCTGCCTTTCCATTTTCTATCATTCTGTGGTCATCAATTTTCCAATCAACAGACATATTTGGTGCTCAAATTTCCGTAATCAAATCATCTGATTCTTTTTGCATTGATAGTTTTTTTATGTTTCGTGGAGGAGAGAACGAACATTTTGTACAAAGTAAATTTAAGTGTGATAAAATAGGTATGAGTTTCGATTTATTGGTTCGGTTTGTTTCTTTCGAGTCAAAGGAAGATTTTCAACGGATATAAAAAAATTTATTAGTTCAACAGTTTCGCGGGTAATTTATGATGGATGTATGCAGAAATGAGAATGACTTCCGGATGGAGACTCAAATTGGAATTCCACATTATAGAACAGCAATTTCTTTGTCTTCAAAGAGTGATGCTCTTACTTAGACCAAAAATCGACCCCGTGCACTAGTGAAGATATCTTTTTGTATACGATACAGTATAATGATCAGTTTGAGAAGCTGAATCACATATCCTTTGATCTGATGCAGCACATCTGAAAGTACAAACCAACCTATATCATAATTATCATCAACACGGAAACAGTGATAATCATTATTATAGTAATAATAGCTGACGAGAAAAAATAATCTGAAGGAACTGATAATAGTGACTCATGTTACCTTCAAATGATTCTAACGCTGCATAATGACATGACGGTTACAAGACGATCTTCACACAACACCATAGTCTTCACATCTTAACTTCATCGAGCACCCAACTTAGTCCGTGGCTGATGATAAAACACTGGGTTAACAGATTCGAGATGAATTTAAAACACATTTATTTTACAACACTGCTGAGGTCACATCATGTGGGACGATGTTCATGATGAGCTGCGTGATGGACAAGCAGATCTCACTTAATAACAATCTGCCCAGCGAGAAGATCTGCCGAAAGCGGGAAGCAGTGGAACATCAGCTTCCACAGTTGAGGATGCTTTGGCTAGTGAAAGCGATTTGCAGTTAACCGCCTTAAAAGGAATAATGTGGAAAAGCATGAACTGGACAACATAAATGATAGAAGTATCGGTTCGGTTTTTCAACCGAAGCGCGAAGTTCAAAACTAAACGCGATAAGAGACAAAATTCCAGGTCAAGGTTCACTGCGAAAGATCTCTACAAAAAAAGGTTGGTTGTCCTAAAAAAGCATCAAGAGGTGACTCACGTAACGTTCAACAAAAGTCGCTGCTGTGTGGCAACAACACTGTCACAAGACGAACTTCAAACAACACCATACACTCTGTATCGTGCTTACC
This sequence comes from Neuroterus valhalla, assembly GCA_011762715.2. NCBI lineage: Eukaryota > Metazoa > Arthropoda > Insecta > Hymenoptera > Cynipidae > Neuroterus > Neuroterus valhalla. Next base: position 9,119 of record WSXT02237735.1, read on the forward strand.
AATACATCATCGTATGAAATGTTTAACTTCGTAGTTAAGTTATCAACATTTTCACTTCACTTAGCACTTATCTTACTCCGAAGCTGCTAATAAAACACCGGGTTAAAAGATTCCAGATAAATTTTTAACAACATGAAATTGAACTGATAATGGCAGTTTTAAAAAAGGCTCCAGAGGTGATGCAAGCTGCTTTCAACAAACTCCGCTGCTGTGTAACGACAACAATGTAACAACACTCTAAGGTCACAGCATGTGGCACGATGTTTATGAGGAGCTGCGTGATGGTCAGGCAGATCTCACTCATTAACAATCTGGCCAGCAAGAACATCTGCCGAATGCGGGAAGCAGTGGAATATCAGCTTTATCTGGTGAAGATGCTTTGGCTAGTGTAAGCGATTTGCATCCAACCACCTTGAAATGAATACTGTGGTAGAGCATCATCTCGACAAGACGGATGATAGAGGAACCAATACGTCTCTTTAAGCGAAGCGCAAAGTTCAAAACTGAACGCGAGAAGGGACCAAGTTTCAGGACGAAGTTCGCAGCAAAACATCTCTACAGAAAAAGGTTGGTTATTCTAAAAAAGCATCAAGAGGTGACTCACGTAACGTTCAACAAAAGTCGCTGCTGTGTGACAACAACACTGTCACAATACGACCTTCAAACAACACCATACCCACTGTATCGTGCGTACCGTAACATCATTGCAGAAAATTTTTAACTTGTACTAAAGTTCTCAACATCTTCACTTCACCAAGTACTTAACTTAGTCCATGGCTGATGATAAAAGACGGTTTGAAAGGTCCGAAATGAATTTTTGAACAACATTAAAGAACGCTGATAATTGCAGCTCTGAAAAAGGATCCAGGGGTGACGCAAGTTGCTTCCAGCACACTCCGCCGCTGTGTAACAACAAGAATGTTACAATACTGCTGAGGTCACAGCGTAGGGTAAGATGTTCATGATGAGCTACGTGATGATCAGGCTGATCTCATTTATTAACAATTTGGCCAGCAAGAAGATCTGCCGAACGCGGGAAGCAGTGAAACATCAGCTTCGTCTGTTGAGGATGCTTTGGCTATTGAAAGCGATTTGCAGTTCACCACCTTGACAGGAATACAGTGGGAGAGCATCAACTGAATCGATGCGTCCCAATAGCCAAAACACGTGGCTCTCGTAACGTTCAACAAAATTCGCTACTGTGTGACAACAACACTATCACAAGACGAACTTCGAACAACACCATACAATCTGTATCGTGCCTGCCATAACACCATCGCATGGAATTTCAAACTTCGTTGTAAAATTTTCCTACATCTTCATCAGGCACTCGACTTAGTCGGTTTCTGATGGAAAACCCGGGAAGACGAAAAGTCAAATCGGACTAGTGTTATATCTATTATCCCCATTTATGTTATTAGAGTGTTTTAGGATTTCCATCGCTTTTTTATACCTTTTGGGATAGATATTGTCTCTTTTGAAATGATGGTTGTTTCGTCAAATAAAATCCTATGTCCTGTTTTAATATGATGCTCAGCTAGTGCTGATTTTGTGAACTATTTTAGCCTGTTTTTAATGTTCCTTCATATGTTGAATCACTGTTCTCCCGATTTCTCTGATAAAGACTTTCCCGAAAGAGCAAGTGGAATTATACACTTGTGGATCACTGAATGATGCCTTTCTGTCTTTAGGATTGTTGAGGATGTGTCCTATTTTTTCAATTGGTTCGGATATGGTTCGAATGTTTTGTTTGTCGAGAATTTTTATATTTGTTCTGTGATACCTTGGATGCAGGGCAGGGTAGTAGTCGCTTTTCTCTCTCTTTCTTTGGTAGGTTCTGTTGACATGTTTTTGTTTGGTGTATTTCCTGACTGTTTCATCAATTCGTTTGATTGTGTAGTCGTTTAGCATTATGGTTGATTTAACGTTTTGTAATTTCTTCTATGATATATATTCATTTGTTATGGGGTCAGCTCTGTGAGTAAGGAAGTTGATGACTGACTACTTTCAGGATGTGTAGGGGTAAAAGGAATCATGGAGGTATCTGTTTGTAAACAGATTCTTGTTAACCGCAGGTCCTAATATGTTATCGGATCTTTTGTAAACTTAAACGTTCATCAGAGGCGCTTTTCTGTTTTGTTCAATTTCCATGGCAAACTGGATATAAGGATGCCATCGGTTGATGAAATCGAACAACTTGTGTAGTTCATATACAGTCCATATCTTACGATGACAAAAGTGTTTCCAACGGAACGGCAATAGAATTCTGGTTCGAGCTTGGATTTGTTGAAGATTTTGTTTCCAAATGTTCCAGAAAGATGTTAGCTATAACAGGTGAAATTGGAGACAACATTGCTTCCCTTAACGATTATTCGTAGAATCGGTTATTTAAAGAGAAGTAGGTATTGTTGAGTCCAAACAATTTCGGACGTGAGAAATAGAGTTCCCTTCAATAAGATCAGTTCTTTGGCGATGGAGCGTTTCGGGTTGTAAGTTGGTGAGTTTATTCCGCTAACGATCTGTCTGAGTTAAACGTTTTTTTGTTTATTTTCGTGGGTCCGTTAAGTCTTGATGTTTATAATTTATCTGCTGCTGCTGGCTTCCGTAACATCAAGTTTGGATTCGATTTGCAGCTGCGGATTCATAGTGTTCTTTGTGCTTAATAGATTCCCTCTAGTTTTAGGTCTTCCCAGTATCAACCTGCAGGAGTGGGGAGACCGGCGTTCGAGCGCTCTCCCACCCAGGGTTAGTGCTCGCTTCACTCCTGAGTTCAGTTCCTTCTTGACCCTGGCGCTGAGCAGTGGATCCTTCTGGCGTTCCGGCAGGTAGACAGTAGTGGCCGTGGCTGTTCTTGGACTGCCCCTGCAGGCAGATGGGTCATCGCCTTGGAAAGCGTCGTCGAATGGGTTGTATAATATTGTATTTCGTTGATTTGGTTTTCCCGATTCGATCGTCTTCTGGTGTTGTAGGAAGTGACGAGACGGATGACGTATCACCTCTAGTTGCGTCGGGATCGATGGTTCTGGCAGAGCCATCTTGATCGTGGCTTCCGGAGGTTACATCTGTGCTAATTTTCGGTGTAACCTTCAACATTTTTTTGATACAAGTTGATTGAATTCCGGTACTTGAGGCTCGGATGGGCCTGACTAGGCATTTGAGCTCCCGGAATGTCATAATAAACCAGAGGTGTCTAACGCAAGGTTCGCGCGCTTCTCCTTTCTTCCCTTTCTCCGAGCGCTCCATCGAGAACTCCGGTAAAGAAGTATATTTAACCTGGAACAGGAATTCTTTACTTAGAACGGATACTTCATAAAATAATTTGAATTTGAATTTGAAAAGAGATATTTGGAGAGATCGCTCTTCCAGTTTCAGATTCGGCATAATTTGAAAGTCCCCTTCAGTCTTCCTAATTTTCAATCAAGAAAGCGCTTCAAGCAGTTTTTGAAATAGAAGTAGTATTTCAAACAAGAACTATTTCTGAATTGTAATAGGAAAATTATTAACATTGTTCTTCGCGGATTCATCCTTTTTTAGTTAGCAAATCAACTACTTGGTTGAAAGTTGAACTCTCTTGTTGAAAATTGGATTTGTCCATTGAAGGTGCAGTATTCTATTTGGAAATTTACCTCTGGTTGAAAACGTCCATACTCTGTCGGAAACCAATTTATCTTTTCAGGTGAAGATTCAAGTATCTAGTTGAATTTTTTTCTTTAATTGGGAAATTGAAGAATTCCTCTAAGAATTTACGTACTTTGTAGGGAATTTTCCTTCTTGTATAATTTGAATACTTATGGTTAAAAATTGATCTTTTTGCATCAAATACATCTAGTCCATTTGGAGATTCTTCATTTTACCTGAAAATTAACCAATTTGGTTGACAACTAATTTCTCTCCCTGAAAATTTCATTGTTTTATTTTTAGTGACAAGCTGATCTTCTCTGGTTCGAAATTCAACCATGCTTATTGAGATTTGTTTTTTTGGAATTGAAAATGAATTAATCCGTTGAAAATTGATTTTTGGGTAAAACATTTTCTCTTTGTGAGGAAGTAAATTTTCTTTTTCGAAAATTCTTCTTCGCGGTTCACCATTCAAGTTAAAATTGAAGCATTTTATTGGAAAATCGTATTGTTTGGTTTAAAAACAATTTTTGGTCAAGAATTTAACTATTCTAGATGAAGTTTTATCCTCTCAGTTGAATATTCGTCTTTATGGTTCAAAATTCAACTGATGCAGTTGAATATTGACGATTTGGTTTAGATGTTCCTTATTTTGTTTAGGAAAATAACGGTTTTTAAAAAGTATTTTTTGTGTTTGTTGAATGTTAGTTCTTTTTTATGAGTAATTTTTTTCAATTGGAAATTCCGAATTTGCATTCTGGAGTTTATTTGTTTGGTTGAATAAATTTGTTTAAATTTGAGTATTGAAGTTATTTTAACAATTCTTCTTTTTCATTGAAAATCAAATACTTTCTTATCTCAAAAATCTACTATTCTGTTGAAACATTTTCCCTTCATGCAGAAATAATCTCTACGCTCTAGTCAAATATTCATAATTTTAGATGAAAATTTATTTTTCTTCTCTGTTTAAAATTCAACTGTTCCAGTGAAAGATTCAAAATTCTATTCGAAAATTTATCACTTCTGTTGGAAAATAAAGTATTTTGTTTGAAATCCATCTTTTTCTGCTAGCTTAATATAATTTTTTTCTCAATGCCAAGTTCAACTGCCTTCTGCAACAAATATGAATATTTTACTTCTATTTAACCTGGAAAATTGGGAAACTCGACTAGGAAATGCCAGGAAATGACCAGGAATTTGAAAATTGTTCGTTAAATTGCCATTCTGAGTCACCAAGAGTCACCCTTTTACATGATAAAGTCATTCAAGAGTTCTTTAACTTTTTAGACTTACCCTTGTAATTACCGATAAGTAAACTCCTTTTCATCGACTTTTGGAATTCTATTTAATATATAAGTTAAGAATACTTTAGTTCGTGATTTTCCCGTTTTCTAGTTCCAATCGTAAATCATCGTGGAATAAAAATACGGCATTTGTGTTATGGTTTGTTTACCCGGCCATAAACTGAATTAAAATTGTCCAATGACTCGTAAAATTTATTCTGGAAATTTCGACCATGGTGTCGACCTCCAAATGCAGCATTAGAATTTTATCTCATCTCGTGATTTGGAAGAAAAATTTGGTATGTTCTATTCTTCGTTTCAAGAGAACCAAAGTTTTTTCTTTTGGAGCATAGATTTGGATTCGGATGTTTTTAAATAGGTTGTTAATGGTGAGGATTTCGAAACGATATTGTCATCCTTGTATCGTTTCAAGGAGGCTGAAGATGTTATATAACCACCTAACCCGGACTCCCAGTTCCAGGTCAGCCCTGGAGATGCCAACTGCAGAATTCGCAAAACGTCGGAAAAATTTGTAGTCATGTACACCATCGAAACCTGAAACACCTCCTCTCATTATGATTGATCATCGAGTAAGCACCGAATGGGTGAACTTCCGAAAAGAATGTATGTCCGATTTTCTTCAGACTTCGTATACGTATGTGTTTTGACGCGCTGATTTCGAATATGATAGTGGAAATTGGCGCAACTCCGATTCCCACTCTGATGATTGGTAAGTAGATTGGAAATCGAATTCTCAACCAAAAAAAATTTACATAATCAAAAGGGTTAAACATTCGAATATTCATTCGGATAATCAATCAAAAAGTATATGTTTTCACAAACAAGATTGATTTCTGCAAAAAAGATAAGTTCTTGGCCCTAAAAGTCAGGATACCGAAAATTTACCAGATTTACATTCTTCAATGCAAATTCATCCTTTTTCATTTTTTTTTCATTTAAAAAATCAGCTACTTGGTTGGAAGCTAAACTCTTTTGTTGTAAATTAAACTTTTCGTTGAAGGTGCATTATTTTAACTCAAAATCCACCTCTGATTAAAAATGTAACTACTTTGTCAAAAATTAATTCATCTGTTTTCGGTAAAGATTCAAGGGAGAAACAATTGAACGAGTGGAAGAGTTCTGTTACTCAGGGTTCTGGTTTGGATCAGGAGGAGGTAACGAGCTATAAGTAAGAAGAAGGATAGAGTGTGCGAGTAAAATAATGGGACAAGTATGAGGCATAGGGAAGAGAAGGTTAAGGGATGATTAGAGGATGAGAACATTAATGTTTGATGTGTTAGTATGGGCAGTCGTGTGCTATGGAGTAGAAGTTTAGGGATGGAAGGAGCAAAAAAGAGTGGGAAGTCTTCACGAAAGATTTTCGAGGTGGGTTAGGGGGGTAAGCTGGAGTTGTCCAAGGTATATGCTGAGGGAAGAAATGGGCAGAGAGAAAATGGTAGTGCGGCAAGTGAAGAGAGCATGGAAGTTTAAAGAGAAGCTGAAGAGGGGAGAGGGAAGCAGAATCGCACAAGCGTGCTTGAAGGAGATTAGGTATAGAGAGAAGAGAGGCAATACAGAAGGCTTAAAATGGGAAGGAGAAAGACACAGGATGAGGAAAGAATGTGGTTTCAGAGAAGGGTATGTAGATTGGCAGGAAATATAATTGGAGATGAGGATAAGACACGGAGAGGAAAGGTGGAGCAAAATCATAAAATCACGGTACAACAGGTGGTATAAGATGGTTAAATGGGTAGGGGAACCAGAATACCTGACAAGGTTTGAAAAGGAGAGTAAAT
>WSXT02237746.1:0-15815 GCA_011762715.2 Neuroterus valhalla
TCTAACGGAATTTTACGCACATCATTGGATTAGTACATGGCTTTTTGATTCAACAGGCCACAAGCAACAAAGAAGAAAAAGGGGAATAGTAGTACTAAATGATCAAGTTCTGAAACAAGACCAAAGAAATTTCGCGCGCCCAGACATAAACTCAAAAGTAGCGAAAACCCCCATTTTCCGATTATATACCCTCCAATATCTCAAAATCCTGACGTGATGGACATATTCTGAGCTTCGATTCGGATTCTACGGAAAAATTAGTTCGGAAAAGACCCCTAACTCTTCTACAACAAAATCTTGTAGACTTCTGTAATTTATTATAGGATAATGGAAAGAATTACAAACTTCCGGTTTTGATTGTTTTATCAGGTCTTGTTTATAGGAGGCAGAAATTTTTTTTTATACAAAATTCGATATGACGGCCCCAGAATGGTGACTCTCGTGAATCTCTCCCGGCGAGACATCGACCGCTCGTGTCAAGTCTACAGCCTCTTGCAGTGAACCGAAATCAAAATAAATCATTGTTTCATAAAATATATAAAATTCCCCAGGACTCCAAACTATTTTCAATGAATTTTTATGGAAAATTATCCGATTTATGGCCATCTGAAAGAAAATGTTCAATTTTTACTCACTTTTTGCAACTTCAATCTTGTTAAACAATAATTATTCAACAATTGTTTATACCCATTTTAGGTCGAAGTCATACAAAAAATCATACCCTTCAAGGAAAACTTTAGTAGAAGTAAATCGGATCAGTAGATCTTGAGTTAGGCTTGACAAGAGGTTGAAAAAAGTGGTTTCGAGAAAAACGCCTTTGATGTTTTAAGTCTCAAAAGCACGTTTGAAGAGTACCATCATTCGAGAGGCTTAAATCCAAAGAATATGCTCCGGATCAAAAAATCCTTTTGCACACATATCCTAGACATTCAAACCTTTCATTTAATAAAAAAAAAAATTGATTTTTTTGAAAAAAAGACCAGAACCTCCCCTTAATTCACTAATTTCCCTCTACTTGAAATTATTTTTCAACACTATTAAATTATGTTATTTAATAAATTTAGTTTTAGAGCACTCTACAAAGGATTGGTGCCAAAGGTATTGAGATTGGGTCCAGGAGGAGCAATCATGCTCGTAGTTTATGACTACATGCATGCTTACCTGACAGATAAATTTAAGGATTAGTATGGTTGTCCATTTGTGATAAAAGTTGCAGAATCTCTTTCAATTTTTTTTTGTATTACATCACAAAAAAACAAAAAATACACTGCATTCTTTATACAACATTCACAGCTTATTCCTTCTCACAGTCCACAGTCACATTAAATAAAATGTGTACATAATACTATAAACAAAACTAGATATCCAAAACAGAATCGAGCCACTTTTCCAGATCTATCGATTTTACGGGTGCTGAGGTAGATTCGCTTTTTGGTTCTGCAAAAAGAAATTTTTTCAGTATTTTTTGAAGTAGGTACTTTGTATTTTTCTAAAATAGTTTGTTAATAATTGTATATGCTTCTCACAGCGACATCATTATCATCTTAATCTTCTCTACGACTAATATTTTTGTAATTATTTTTATACTACAAATAAGGATGTAAAAAGTAGCAATAAAGATATTCATGAAGATTATTCATAGCTAGTAAACTATTATCTATTTATTTCCTCGCCTCAATTTCAGTAGCATAATCACTGAAAAGAAACACAAAAAAAAATTTATTTATAATATTTATAATTTTAATTTTCAGCCCAAACAGACGAGTCTTCTTTGAAACGACTAAATTATTGATTTTAAATTAAATACTATAATTTCCAACAAGAAAGTTTAATTTTTAAAAACATTTTAATTATGATCAATAAAGATCAATTATAAAATCAAATGATAAATCTGCAACGAAGAACAGATTAATTTCCAATAAAAAAGTATGGATTTTCGATAAAATACATGAAGCCTAAGCAAAATAGTTGAATTTGAAATTAAAAAGTAACACTTTTAACCAATGAAATTATTTTCCAATTAAAATGATGAATCATCAACATGAAAAATTATTTTATGAAAAAGCAATTCCACTTTCACTCAACAAGTATAATTTCCTAGCATAAACGATGAATTTCCATAGAAAAATTCAATAGTTGATATTTTAAACAAAAAAGTATCCCAAAATCAAATCATTCAAAAATTGACATCAACCAAAAAAGACGAAAAGAAAAAAAACTTTCAACGAAGGAGATTAATTCTCTACCCAACTAAAGAATTGTAAGCCTTACAGTTGCACATTTTACAAAAATCATCATCTTTCTACAAAAAAAAAAGGAATGATTCAACCTTCAGCCAGGGATATTAACTTTTGACTAAAATGATAAATCTTCAACCAAAACAATGAGTTTTTGAAAATCAGTTGAATTTCAATCACAACCAAAAAAATTTCAATCAAAGAGTGAAATTTTCAATCACAAAAATCTTCATTCTACCAAAAATACTAACTTTTAACCAAATTCATGTTCAAAAAAAAAAGTTGAAGTATGCATTTTTCACAAAATTGTTTTTTTCAAACCAAAAAATCAAATTTTAATATGCAAATGGTAAATTTTTATTAAGATTGATCTTAAGTATGTTTCAAAAACACAAATTTTCAACAAAATTTATGAACTTCCATCCAAATCGTTGATTTTAAACTAAAAAGACATTTTCTTCCAAAGAGACAAATTCCCAACAAAATAAATGAAGTTCACATCAAATACTTGAACTTTTAAGAGAGATACAGGTTAAACCTGAAATAAGATTTGTTTTTTTTTTTTGGCAGATTAGTTAGGTTTTCAACCGAACAAATTAGTTTCAAATTAAAATGAAGAATTATCAACAATAAAAAAAGATTCTTGACAAAGTAGTTCCACTCTTATCCAAATAGTTGAACTTTCAACAAAAAGGATCTGAATTTTAAATCACAATATCGACGCCTCTTAGCAATAGAGTACTATCTCAGCGGACAGAGCAATAAAGTCCTATCTCATCGGCCAGTGCAATAAAGTACTATCTCGCCCGTCAAACTTATAATTTTAGGTTATACTCGTAGAATTTTTTTTTTAATAGTTTAAGGCTTATTGCCACCCTACAATAAACAATTCAATAGAATTCATACGCAAAACCCAAAACTGGCAGCGTGACGTATAAGCGCGCTCGTTTGAAGCGTTAGATACGAATAGGGATGCATTTTGTGAGGACTCTCGCGATGCTGAGCGAATTACGACTTTTTATACCATTATATCAGTTATATAAACAGGTCTGAATAGTTGCAATTTTAAATTCATGAACTGTAATTACAGAAATATATCAAGAGTCAATAAATCAAAATTTTAAATTGGACCCATATCATTATTTTTACTTAAAGTTTGTAATAATTTATTTTTAACAAAGTCATAGTGTAAAGCTAAATTCTATAAACGTAATAACAATTATTATTTTCTAATATCTGTACAATAATTATACAATAATTATAGGAAAATTTAACAATAATCGTCTCCTTCATCACCGGAGTATTCGGGTTCATTTTCTTTACCAAATTTCACCCTAAACGATTTATAAAAGTCGTTATTATTTTATCTTTACATAGACTTAACAAATCTTTCAGTTTATGATTGGGAAGACCTTGAAGTTGTAGGCTTTACGAAGATTGTACTTTTTTCAGAATAAAATAAATTTCGACTTAACCGTTGATTTATCGAGCCAAAAAACAATTTTTCGACATAACAGTTCAATTTCCAGCCCGCAGCTTAGAACTTTGAACAAAAAATGTTCAATTTTGCAGCCAAAAAGACGAATTTTCTCCGAAACAGGAAAAATTATAATTACCAACCAAGTTGTTGGATTCTCACATAAAATAGTCGAATTTTGAACCTACAACGATGCATTTTTCTTAATAGTTCGATTTTCAAATAAAAAGGATGAGTTTTCGCCAAAATTTTGCATTTTTCATCCAAATTAGTACATTTTCGACCAAAAAAGTTTAATCCTTCACTGAGCAGTTGCACTTCCTTGGTGATGAAGATGAATTTTTGAATGAATAAAACAATGCTGAACAAAAGAGTTAACTTTATCGACAAATTGTTGAATTTTCAATAAAATTGTTAAATTCTCAACAGAAAAAAGATGAATTCCTAATGAATAACAAAATTTACATTAAAGCTAAAGATAATTCTAATATTGGACAATATGGTATGATTTTCAACCAAATAGTTGAAATTTCTGATATTCTAACCAGATTTTAATTTAAAAGAGGAATGTTCGAATCAACCAAACAACACGTATTTATAACAACAGATCTTGAACGACACCAGATTAATTTTCAACTAAACAATTGCATTTTCGATTTACAGGACGAATGCGCTACAAAAAACCGCAATTTTCAAAATAGTACATAAATTTTGATACAAATAGTTCAATTTTCAAATTCAAATGTTCAATTATCATCCAAAAATGGAAAAATTAAATTCTTAGGTTGGAGAGAAATGTTCAGAAAAATATCGGAATTTAATATTAAATTATTTTAAATTAAATCTTCACGTCCCAAAATTAAATTTCTAACAAAGTAGTTCATCTTCCCACCAAGTACATTCAATTTTCGCTGAAAATATTGATTCCTAAGGATTAATTGAATATTTCAAGAGAATCTTCAACAAAATAGGTGACCTCAACCAAGATAGAATAATTTTTTACCAAATATTGCAATTTAAAGAGAAAAAATAATAATTCCACTAAAATAGATCAATTTTTAAATAAAGAGACAAAAAATTTCAAGAAAGATGAGTTTCTACTCTAAAATTTGTTTATTATCTCAGGGAAGAGAAAGTTCAACTTCATTGTTGAATTTTGAAGCCAAAAGGACAAACTTTCTACGAAATAGTTCAATTTTTAACCCGGAAAGTTAAATTTTCTATGAAAAAAGATTTTTCAGTCAACTAGAAAAAAAGGTCACCAAACTGTTGAATGTTGGAGTCAAAAATACTAACTTTATAAAAAACAGTAGAATTTCGAACCCGAGAATATTCATTCTCAAGAAAAAAATTACTAACTTTCAAACAAGTTGTGGAATTCTCAACTAAAAAAGTGGGGTTTTGAACACAAGCGAAAATTCTTGAGAGGTGGTTCGATTTTCATCTGAAAGGGATAAGTTTTTGACTAATATGTTAAATTTTCAGACTCACGATTTTAATTCTGACCAAAAAAAATGAATGATCAACCAAACAGTTGAATGTCCGAATGAACAGCCAACAAAATGCATCCCTATTCGCCTTTAACGCTTTAAACGAGTGCGCTTGTACGTCACGCTGTCAGTTTTGGGTTTTGCGTATGAATTCGGTTGAATTGCTTTTCGTAGGGGCGGCAATAAGCCATAAATTATTCGAGAAAAAAAAATTACACGAGTATAACTTAAAAGTATAAGTTTGACGGGCGAGATAGTACTTTCTTGCTCTGTCCGCCGAGATAGTATTCTATTGATAGGAGGCGTCGATATGTTGTATTTACCCTAAAAGGACAACATTAAATAAAAAATGGTTGAATCCTCAACTGAAAACAAATCATTCTTAAACGAACCGATGGATTTTTTTACCAGAAAAGATTAATTCTCTATCGGAAATACGAATTTTTGAAAAAGTACATCAATTGCAAAATGAATAGTAGGATTTTTAACCAAGAAAATTAGGTTTCTACCAGATAAATTTATTTTCAACTTCAAAAGAATAATTTTCAACCGAAAATGGAACAGTTTCACTTTCAAAGCAAATTTCAACAAAATAGTTGGTTTTTGCACCAAAAACATATACTTCTACTAAAATAGACGGACTTTCAATAAAATGTATAAACTTTGAAACAAAGAGTGAAATTTTTAAACAAGAGGATTATATTTCTACCCAAAAGACGAATTTCTTGCAAAATACATGAATTTTCAATCGAAAAGTTGGATTTTCTACAAGAAAAAATTAATTTCTAACAAGAAAAAGAACGAATTTTCTATAAAATGATCAAATCTTGAATAACAGAAATGTAAATTCAACTTGGAGAAGAAAAAAATGAATTTATAACAAAATAGTTGAATACTCAACTATAACCAAATCATTTTCAAGCAAACTGTTGCATTTTTGTCCGCAAAGATTAATTTTCTGAAAAAAAAAAACGAATTTCCAAGCAACAATAGAACAAAGACTTTTCCAGTTATGAAGAAAATTTTAACGAAACAGTTTAACTTCCAACCTAAGTACTGAAGTCAATTTTATTTTACCTAGAAGTGAAGTTGCAGAAGCGATTTTTGGAGTTGTCAGCGGTCCAGTGATCGGTTCTTTCAATGATAGAAGAAAATCTAAATCTTCCTCAAGGCTCTGAATTTCAGAACTCTCCACGTCTCTCCTCTTTGATTTTTGTTTCTCTTCTTTTCCTAAATTTTTTCTAATTTCAGAATCTACCTCATCGTCAGAGTCGTTAAGTTTTTCAGCTTTTGAAATGTCTTCAACAATTTTTTCATAATTTTCTCTCGCTGTTTCTGCGTCACTTCTCATGTAAGTGAGTTGGTCATTCTAAAATCATGGATTAAGAGACTTTTTGAGTTTTCTGAATATAAATTAAAATTGAAAAATTAAATACCTAATGCCATAATACATACACTAAAATATTTATTATCGAGTCCTGCGCATTCGTTGAAAGGAATGCAACTAACTGCAGCATTTAAGAGCCTCAAGTCAAGTCCAAAAAGTTGGGAAGAATCAGAAATATTAGAATTCCATTCTTTTTCGCTTTTGAAGGTAAAATGCCCCCCTTCGGAAACCGGAGTGCTTAGCAAACTCTCAAAATCTTGTCCACTTTCCTCGACATCTGATATATTATCGTCAGAAAGCCGATCCCTCTGGGGTTGAGGTTTAATTCTTTCAGTCTCAAACTCAAGTTCGGATCCAGGTTCTGTTTGACTCCTCGATTTGAATTTTGCTTTACGGAGATTAACCCTCACATCCTTTGCGCAATGGGGATCTCTAACTCCATGGGCATGAGGCTTCCGATTCTGTTTATTCTTTTGCGAGTGGCTTGAAATTAAAAAAATATACTTTAAAAATTTGTCTTATTATGTGTCTTTTTTTCTCAACAACTAGGAGATTAAATTATATCTCTTATTATTTCATCCATAAATGATAGCTTTTAAAAATGCTGACTATATTCTAAGACACTTCCAAGTTTGGAAGCTTCAGATTAGTAATACGCCGTTTCAAAAATTCAAAAATGAAAAATTTATAATTCATGCCAATTTTAACATACCTGAAACATTTATTTTTAACTGAAGAGTTCAATTCTCACCCAAAATGTCAAGTTTTTCAGCCAAAAAGACGGATTATATACTAAACAGTTGGATTATGAATCCCAAAATATAATATTTCGAAAAAAAAATTTTTTCTACCAAATAGTTGATTCTTAAAATAAACAGTGTAACTTTGAACTAAATTCAGGGTGGCGATTCGGCGGACGATTTCGAATTCCCGGTCATTTCCTGGTTTTTCCCGATCAAGGTTTTCAATTTTCCCCGTCAACTCGAAGTAAAATATTTATATTTGTCGCAAAACGCAAACATTTATTTTTATTCATGACGTTCATTCTCTGCATTCTTTAATACAGCACATCACAAATTGCAAAATGAATAAATTTTGAAAAGAATATTCAAATTTCCGACAAAAAATATCATTTCTTATATGATAATTGGAACAGTTAAATTCATAATTGAAAACATCAATTTACGATAACAAAGAAAAACGGATTTCCAACTAAATAGTTCATTTTTCAACCGAGAAGACGAATTTTCAAATAAAAAGATAAATATATAACTGGAACACTTCAATTTTCACCCATGAAGGGTAAAATTCAAGCATGAAGATTAATTTCCAAGTGGGAAGAATAATTTTCCAAGGAAAAAAACAACGTTTCAACAAAATTGTCGAATTTCGAACTCAAAAAAATAACTGTTGAAACCACAAATAGAACACTAATATTTTCAGTTTAAAAACCCAAATTCAAACCAAGCATAAGAGTTTTAGGCTAGAACAAAGAATCTTCAACTGAAAGAGTTTAGTTTTTAAAAAGATGAAATAACTTTTGCTGAAAAAGAGAAATTGTCAATGAAAATACTCAAATTTTAAATTGAAAAAGTGGATGTTGAACTGAACAATTGAATTTTGAACTGAAACTATGGAATTTTCAATTGGAAAAAGTAAAATTTTCAGTTAGAAAAAAATACTAATGACCAAAAAAAACCACTTTCAACAAACAAAAAAAAACTAACTTTCGAACAAATTATTACATTTTTATACAGAATGATGAAGAATTAAAAAAATTGTAAATATTTGACTAAAGAAGTTGAATTTTAAACCAGAAAGACGAATTTTCAACTGAAATGATTAACCTTTAACTAGAATACTTCAATTTTCGAAAAAATTAATTTTAAACCAAAAAATACAATTTTCAACGAATCGGTTGAAATTTGAACTATGAAAATAAAAAATTTTAAACAAAAATGAAATAGTGACATTTTTGGCTAAAAAAATAAACCTTAAACCAAACATAAGAGTTTTCAACTAGATGAATGTTCGATTAAAATGAAAAATATTTGACTGTATAACTCGAATTGTTAACCGTAAAGAAGAATTTTTAAAGAAGAATATTAACTTCCGAAGAAAAAGATAATTTTCTACCAGAAAATCGCCTTTCCAACAAAATATGTGAAGTTTCAACGAAATAATTGAATTTCCAATTAAAAAAGACGAATTTGCACCGAATTGTCGAATTTGGAACTAGAAAATATCAATTTTCCACTAAAAATGAAACAGTTACATTTTCAGTTGAAGAAATCGATTTTCAACCAAACTGATGAATTTTCCGTTATAATGATGAATCTTCAAATGAATAGATGTATTTTGAACGAAAAGATGAATTTTTGACCACAAAGAAGAAATAGTTTAATTTTCAAATTCAAAAATCAATGTTGAACTAAATACTTGAATTTTCACCAAAAAAAGATTAATTGATTTTCAACAAAGTAGTTATAATTTCAACCAGAGGTAAATTGCGAATCCAAATATTGCAACTTTAGTTTAAATGTTAAACAAGTTTTCTATCATAAAACAGAAATATTTCTTCTTCGGAATACTACTTCTGCTCTAAACATTTCTTGAAGTACTTTCTTCTTTTGAAATTAAGAGGAGGGAAAATTGTGACGAATTTTGCACTGAAGGAACGATTTTTTCAAATTCCTTTCTTATAGCTACAAATTAAAATGATTTAAAACAGTTCCCGTTCCATGCACGAAAATTCCCTGTTCCAAGTGAAATAATAGTTTTTTACTGAAACTTCCTGTCCTAAAACGAAAACTATAATTATTTTCTGGAATTCCTTGTTCTAAGTCAGATGAACAAGGAAAAGCAAAAACATGCGATAAAGACATTTTTTTGAAAAAATTTAGACAATAATAATTCTTCCTGTATGTTTGGGCTACCATAAATTCGATTATCAAATTTGAATCAGCTAAAAAAATCTCACCGAGCAACAAATTTGCAAAACGTTTTTCTCATAATGAAAAGAAAAAAATTCTTCCTCTCATCAAGTATGGATGTATTTGAATCTTTTGATAATAACATTAAAGCAAAGTTATATTCTTTAAATCAAATGATAAGATATCTTTTTGTTTCATAAAAAAAAAGCAATCATTTCTCGTATTGTTTTGGGCGAATTGGTCGAATTTTTAATAGTCTAGTATGAGCAAACAAATTCCCGGTTTTTAAATTAAATTTCCGGTCATTTCCCGTCTTTTTACCGGTCAATAAAATTCCCGGTCAAGTCGCTAAATTTTCGATAAGAAAGTAACATTCCAACCAAGAAGTTGAATTTGAAACTAAAATCATGAATCTTCAACAAAAAGGATGGATTTTTCACAAAGCAGTTAAATTTCAAAACAAGTAAATGATTTTTTAACAAAAAAATATCAAATTTAACAAAACATGTAACAGATAATATTTTGAACCAAAATTATTTTATATTAAAATCAAAAACAGTAATTCAACCATGAAAGGCTCATAAAAAAATAGCCGAATCTATAAATAAGACAGATTAATTATTATCAACTAAGAATATCAACTGTCTACCAACAGAGACGAATTCTCGACCGAATAGATGGATGTTTAACTAGGAAAAACCATTTTTGAAATAAAAATATCAGGCTTCAGCTGAAAATAGAATCGCTACATTTTCAATCATACAAATAATTCTTGACAAAAAAAAAGAAATTTTCTATGAAGTACATCCATTTTCAAACTAACTTCCGAGAAATAAATTTTAAAATAAAATGATAAATCTTTCATATAAGAAATTACAACAGCAACAAAAGAAAACATGCAAATAGATATACTTGAATTTGCAAGCAAGAATATGATTTTTTACCCAGAAAAATTTAATATAGAATCAAGTGTCTGAATTTTTATTCAAACAAGTTGAATCCCGAAGCCACCTTTTCGCGTTCAAGAGTTATGTATTTCTTTTTCATTGAAAAGTCTAGAATTATACTTTTTGTTCGAAATTCATATCTTTTGGTAGAAGATTCTATTATTTGGTTGAAGATTGAACCATTTTGTTGAGAATTCATTTTTTATGGTTGTGAATTAGTTTGTTCGACTGATAATTCAAACATTCCATTTTTTGTTGAGAACTGATAGTTTCCAGTTGGAGATCCAACCATCACATTTTTCATTCTGAATTAATTTTTTTGCTGCAAATTACCTTATTTCATTGATATTCTCATTTTTTGTTGGTTCAATAGCTTTCATATAAATATTCACTTGAATGTTCTCAGTTGAAACTTGAACCACTTTGTTCGGAATTCATTTTTTTCTATAAAAGATTAACCAATTTTTTGAACATTTAATTTTTTGTCATAACTTCATGGTTTTTATATAACTAATAAACTGTTTGCTTCAAAATTAATTGTCTCCATTGAGAATTAAACTTCAATTTCATTAGTTTCATTATTATACTATAAGTTAAAGATCCATATCTTTAATAGAAATTTTTCAGTCGAAAAGGAACTGTTTGGTCGGAAGCTCAACTATTTTGCATAAAACTCACGTTTTTGGCTTAAAAATTTAACTGTTTTCTTAAAAATTTGCGTTATGGGTTAAAAATTCGAATATTTTGATAGAAAATCTCAATTTTTTGTTGAAAATAAAGTTTCATTGATTAAAAATACAGCTATTTGGTTGACAATTAAAATAATTTGTTGAAAATTAAAATAATTGGTTGAAAATAATTTTATTAGTTGAAGATCCATCTCTTTGGTAAAATATTCAAATATTTTCTTGTTAATTGGTTTTTTGCTTGTATAAAATCACTATATCGTAAAATATTCTACGCTTAGTTGAGATTATTAGTTTTTTTCAAATTCTATTATTTTCTTTTGGTTCATATTCGACTTTCTTTTACTTAATATTTTTTGGTTGAAATATCAAAACTATCCAGTTTTCCGTTGGAAACGAAATCTTTTTTGGCTGAAAAATTAACTACTTGCTCAAAAGTTAGATTTACTCTGTTTCTGAAGTCAAATCTTTTTGTTGGAGAATTCAACAAACTGTTTGAAAATGTATCTCTTTCGGTAGAAAATCAGTATTTTTTGTACAAGAAACGGCAAAAGCAAGACGTAGTTCTCGAAACTGAAATAGGATTTCATTACCTAATTAGACAATTTCTCATCTTTGATTATTATAAGTACAGCTGGAGTTTCAAAAAGATTAAATTTCTGAAAGGGCATTTATACACTTCAGAAACTTTAGAATTTTGATGGTTTAGGAATTAGGTTATGTTTATATTTTGTTATGATTCATGATCTCGGAGATCTCTGATATCAGACTGCATAAAATTACTTTGAAAATTGAATACAAGAAGTAAAATTAGGAGCAAAACGAAAAAAATAGATATTTAGTTCTTGTAGAATACTTATAAAGATTACAAAGGTTACAAAGAACAAAGAAAGATGCAAACAAAAAAACAACATAACCTAAAAATAACTTACCTTGGCTTCTTGTCGCCCATATTTTACTGGACAGATTATTTATGAACACTATGATTATCAAATTACAACATACACTATTCTATGGAAGTTAATTCTTATCGTCACACCCGTCAAACCCAGAAAAAGTCTAGAAATCTTGATCGAAAAACTACAACGCATGTCGTCACGTGAAGACAACTTCAGACTGTTCCAGACTGTTCAGACAAATTCTGAAGTTTGTTTTGACTTGTTTTATCCGTTTTCATTGGCTGCGAATAGCCTGGAGAAAAAAGCTAATTTTTTGCGGGGGGTTTCAGTTGTTAAGTTCAGGATTAATAGTTAATATTACATGATTAAAATTAAAATTTCTAGTTTGCAATGAATGAGACATTTTTGTGAGACATTGAGACTGTTTATTAATTCAATTTAACAATACCACACATCTACAAGTAGAAGAGGACTAGAAAAATAAAGATTCTATCAACGCCTACAGGCGAAATAGTATTATTACTCTTTACATTAAAATTGTACCGGAATAAATACTGACAAAACGCTCAGGAAATAAATAAAGCGCTACATATGGATGATTTTCGCAATAAGTAGTATTTTTACCAGATGCTAAGCAATATCAAATTTGAGTAGTGAAACATTGATCCTCACATTGAGGAACAAGAAACAAAATGGACATTGACTCATCATTCTCATAAAAAGTCTTTTAATATTACAAAATCTTTCTTCGGTCCCACAAGTCGATGTTTACGGAAACACTATAATCAAATCTTAATTTATTTGTTCCTAAGCCTTTTTCTACGTGAGAAATATAATTAGAAAATTTATCATATAAAACTACTTTGCATGATCATATTAAACAAGACTTCAGAAAACGAATTAGAAATAACGTATCAATATTTACAAAATCATCAAAATCACTTCGTTACCGTTCTGAAAAGTTCGGATCTTAGTTAACTTAATAATTGGTTTTCATGTGAAATTGTCTTGGTTCCTCAGCTCCTTCAAATCAAACCGGAGACAACTCTCGACTGACAACCGGCAAACGGGGAAAAAAGAGAAATAAAAAATATTAAGTACCGGACAACATTTTAACAAAAGAAATATGTACTCATTATTCTGGAAACGAATACGGCAATGGCACTAATCTTTGATACCCGTTTTGCTTTAAGTCGCTTTTAAATCGCAGCTTTGTAAATTAACCCTCCTCCCAACTCGATGTGCAGGATTACAATTCAACGATTTTTAACGCGTAGAATTTTTGGCGTAAAGAAGGCAAATATCGTATACAAACGTTATTACTTAACAGTCTTAACGCTGCTGCTCGTAATTAATTTGGAATTTCCGAATAAATTAAGGAACGACTGCCGCGACCGCAGTCTCGTCGGTTGAATCTTCCTCGTGGTCAATATTCACTGCCTCGGTTGCAGTTTCTGTAGGCAATGGAGGTGTACTGACTTCTACTCCAGCTGGTAACTGTTTCCCGCGACGAACTGGGGACTTGACAATGGTTTTGTCGTCTTCGGTTTGAGCAGGGCACTCGAAATGTACACAATGAAATACCTGAAATGTTATTAGTATTATTATTATACTAATAGACCAAATCGTCATGTTGTTCTACTGGGAATCAAGAAATTTGTGTGAAAAGTTTGAGCTGGGAATTCATTTTTCCGAACTCTTCACTCATTTTCAGTGATTTTCATGAATTTCCTAAACGTTCAAAAATTTCAAATAATCTTCATAAATTTTCTTTAATTTTAAAAACCGTAATGAAACTCTAGAACCTATATAAATTCCTAAAAATCGCCGAGAAATTTCTACAAATTTACAAAACTCTCATAAGTTAAAGAAAGAATCTCATAACCTTTCGAAATTCTTAATGAATTTACATTACTTCCAAAACTCTCAAGAATTTCCGGAACCTTTACAAGTTTCTGAAAATCTCCAAAAAAATCCTACAAATTATGAAAACTTTGATAAATTCCATGAATTACCGGTAAAAAATATTAGAAACAGAGAGAAATAGAGAGTAACAATGCATTAGAAATGTCAAGTAGTAATAAGATAGCGATCCTAGCGGCCACTTTTTCAGAATAGGTCCATATTATTGATATATCCATGATATTGATTTTTGTATCCACGACTCGTTTGGTGGTGCAGGATACTGCATGTCGAACACCACGTCGGTAAATAAATGTGGACTCTGAAGAGTGTACAAGTGTGCGTCGCGTTAATCTAAGTGGGTACATATCACGCACGCAATCTGACTTTGGCTTCGGCCCGGTGCCGACAATAGCCGAACAAAAAGTTTCACCAATGTTTTTAACTGTCCACTGTTTGATCTAGTAATCTGTTTGCGCATTTTCGATCTTTACTCTAGATTTAGTGATTTTTCATCTGAAATCATGAATCTTTTTCAAAATAAAATTTTGTTTCAGGGATAATTCAACTTTTAACCAAAATCAATTTAAATCTTGAATTCAAAAAACTTGAACCCATGATATGAACATGATATTTTTATATTTCACAAAAAGAAAGATTTCCGAATTGAAAAGTTCAACTTTGACTGAAAGGACATACTTATATACCCACAATAATTTTCAACAAATAAGTTAGATGTTCGACTAGAAGGTATGAATTCCAACCGAAAATTGAATTGTCACAAATTGAGTAGAAAGAATTCATTTTGAACGAGAGAGCAACATTATTCAACAAAACGGTGTAATTTCTGACAAAATTTTTAGATCTTCGATCGGAAAGATTAATTTTCCGCAAAACAGTTGCATTTGTAAGCGAAGAAGATGAACTTTTTGGAAAAGAATTGAATACTCAACAGAAAAGTTGATTTTCCACACAGAAAAAAAAACAATTTTCAACCAAGAAGAATCATTTCTACTCAGACAGACAAATATTCAACATAATACATAAACATCAACTGAAAAATATAAATTGTCACAGAAAAAAAAATAATAGTGAAATTTCTGATTGGAAACGCCAAGTTTCAATACGAATAAACGAATTGATAACAGCAAATTCGAAACTTTATATTTCACTAAAAATAGATTCAATTTTGTTTTAAAAATAATTGAATATTCAATTGGATAGATTATTTTTCAACTGAACTGATAAATCATTATTTACAAAACGGAATTTTCAGCAAATAAGTTCAGCTTTCAAATGGGCAGTTGAATTTTCAGAAGAGCAATTGCATTTTTGACAATCAAGTTATTTCTCCCAAATCAGAAAACTTTCCAACAAGAAGTAGAATCTCCAACCAAAATGGATTACTTTTCAATAAAATTCTTTATTTTTCAACTCGACTAAAACCAACTAACAAAAAAAATTTCCAAAGAAAACATCTCAAATATTTACAGGAAAAGAAAATCGTTTATTGTTGAAATTCTGGGCGAAAAAAAATGTTGCAACAGGCAAATGTAGATTTTCAACAAAACATTGGAATTTTCCAAAAAAAAGACAATTTTTAATAGAACGTCCGAGCAATTTTAAATTACCAATGGGATGATTGAATTTTTTGTCACAAAGTAATGTTCGACCAAAAAAAAAAAAAACGAATTTTCGACTCCTGAAACATAAAGACAAATGTTTATTTCAAGTGCTGAATCCAACTTCCAGCCAATACTTTAGTTTGTATCGAAAAAGATTAACCCTTCGCCTACACACTGGGTCATCTGGACCCATACAAAAACTACGATCGAATACAGCGCACAGGAATTTCAC
>WSXT02237757.1:0-15815 GCA_011762715.2 Neuroterus valhalla
CAAACCCTGATGAACAAATATTTATTTTTTTAAAAAAACCTGGCCCCCCAGTAAGGCTTCCCCCCCCCCCCCCCCCCCCCCCTCCCTCTTGTCCACAATTCGTCCGATTTTTCTGGCCCCTCTCCCTCCCTCCTTGCACTGGACGTCTTTTATGGATGACCCCTTAGAGTAAGTATTGGCTTCTGTTTTGACTCTGATGTAAAGGCTTATTGAACCTCCTAAGATTTTAATTCTCCTCGTTTTCACTTTTTTACTCTTGCTTTTTCCTTTTCGAAAAAAAAGAAACATAAATAATAGTGTTTCTCCTCGCGAAAATAAATACCAACTTGAGACAGTTTATAGTATCATTGGTGATAGTATTTTATTTTCCTCGTATGCACTCTTCTATACATAAACCTGCGGTTTTCTTAAACTATCGGAATAAGCACTGACTGCCGTCTATATCAATGGTCCAGTATATTTAGATTTTAGTATTGCAATTCATTGGGTAAGAAAATTTTTTTCTGCCTTCTTCAGGGTACCATATAGGGAGCTTAAATCTAGGTTTTCGACCATCAACCCTTTGCAGATTGTCCACCATCTTGGACTAAGAGGTCATTTCTTGTATGGCGTATAACAGTCGTATTTTTAATGCAATCAAGAAAACAGTCGATACGATTATTCCTGAAAAAAGTGAGTTCTACAAATTAGCATATTCGATGTTCTCTCGTATTTTGCTTATTTGTTGCTTGAAAATTGAGAATAAAAATGAAAAGAGGGTTAAACATTTTTTTAGATCGAATATCTTTTTTTATTTCGGTGCTAGCGTAAAACTTTTAAGACAAAAGTTGTGATTCACAGAATTTCCTACAATTTTTGTACTGTACTAAATTATTCTCTGCTTTGTTGATGGAATAGAGCTCAACATTTTTTCTCTTTCTTTTTCATTTTTTTCAATTAAATATAATTTTGACTATTTTTTTGTGTGCATGATTTATATTGCAATTATGTTTGTTATTTTTATTTTGAATTTTTCTTGTTTTCAAACTTAAGTTTGATTATTTCTTATTGTCATTTCAATTATTTACTATAATTTTACACGATTATTTATATGATTTCTCTTGTTTGTTAGACGTACAAATGAAAAATTCCCAAATATAAAGAATGGTTCTTGATCAGTTTGAGTTTTTTTTGTTTCACAAATTTACAAAAAATCTTTATATTTCTTCTTCAATTTTACCCTACTGTAAACATGCTGCTGATAGTATTCAAATATTTTTTGAATGATTCGAAATATAATAAAACATTCAAAACATAAGAATATTACATAGGCATTGAATATAAATTTAAAAACAAACAATTAAATAGAAAAACTCACGTGAAATGAAAACTTTGAGTCAAAAATGTTTGATTTTCTTTCGAAGTAATGTAATACAATTTGAAAATTTATAGAGGCATACAACTATTGATGATACATACAACTATGGACGATACAACCATTTTTGGTCAAATTATAAATCTTAAGGAAAGAAAGCGTTCAAATAAATACGAAAATTGCGCTTTGATTTTAAAAATTGTAGTTTTCAACTAACGAATTTTGGCTAATATAGATTTATACTGAATTCTGTTAATTTAACCGACTCCAAAAATCAATATAACACAATAGTTACATAAACAATATAAAAGAATAATCTGAATAAGTGGAAATTCGTTGTTTGGGAACTAAGATTTTTTGAAGTCAATTTCAATTTAGGCAGTTTTTTTCATGCTTCATTTTCTCGAAATTCAACGAGTATCATTTTACCACAAAAATATTCAGGTCATAGAAGTTTTTATTTCAGTTCATCAATAAATATTCATTTTCGGAAAAATTTCTTACAGAGCTCAATAAATTTTCGAATTTTTTTCCTCACAGTGAAAAAAAAATCCAAAACTTTCATCCTCAAAAGTTTTCATATCGCGTGAGTAATTTTAAAAGTTTTCTTGAGAACAATTTTGTGTTTAACTGTTAATGTGTTATTTTCAAATCCTTCCAAATATGTTATTATATTCTGAATTTGCAAACAATGTTTCTGCGTTTTGAATATTATCAACTGCATATTCATACCAGCGTAAAATTTATTGTTGAACAAATATAACTCAAAGTTCAGCACCATATAATTTTTTTCAAAAAGAATTAGATAAATACAGTAAAATAAAATGCATGACTTTCAAAATTCGTCGGTACAATATTATGATAAACAAAATAATGTTCGTAAGCTCACGCAATATGACAACTGTCGAGTTGAAAAAGTATCGATATTTTTTTCATAATAATTCAAGTAATTTGAAAAACATATTGGGCTATAAAATTTTACTCGGACGATAGTGAATCCTTAGTGATGAACTGAAACAAAAACTTTTGTAGGTGAACAAATTTTAGTAAAATTATAGAATTTCAAAAAGATAAATCATAAAAATGCCAGAATGCCAAAAGAGATGCAACGGTGTAAACAAAAAAAAAACGCGTCACGTAATTTATGTACAGCCCCTTGAAGAAATAGAACGATTTTTTGTAAATTTATGAAATAAAAAAAAAATCAAACTGATCAAGAACCTTGAAATTTCATTACAGATTGCATATCCATAAATTAAAGATTGTGAGGTTTGTAACATGAATCTCACAATTTTAGTAATTAGGTTTTGTTATCGAATTCCTGTAAAAATTTTCTCATTCTCCATTGAGAATTTTTCTTTATTCTTCCAACAAACAAGAGAAATCATATAAATATTCGTATAAAATGATGTTCAACAATGGTAAATAATTGAAATGCCGAAAAAAAATAATCTTGATTCTTGATTGATTGATTCAATGTGTCCCCTGAGGGTTTACATTTCCCTCGAACCTCTCCACCATTCCTTTACACACCCTACCACTACCTTAGTAGTAAGTAAGAGGAACCTACAGCTTAAGGTGAGTTCCGAACCACCAAGAACCTCAGCCCCAAGTACTTAGAGTAATTTCCAATAAAAAAAATCAAAATTTAAAAACAAGAAAAATTCAAGATGGCGTACAACTTGCAAAGGGTTGATGGTCGAAAACTTGGATTTAAGCTTCCTATATGGCACCCTAAATATGGCAAAAAAACATGTATTTACCCAATGAATCGCAATAATACATATAGGAATCCGACTTAATATACTGGACTACAACGGACTGGCTACCTAAAAACTGTGGAGCGCTCATTCTAATTTATAAGCTCTGAAGGCTTAAACAATTTCTAGTCGTCACTATAGTATCATAATACTAGAGATTATGCTTATTGTCCTGAAGACTTGGATTATAATGAGATAATTGGGGATTTCGATTGCCTCGATCAAAGGAAGATTGTTTGCAGAGGACCAGAATACGTCTCTTTGAGACAAGTTTGAGACAGTCATATACCCCTGTCTCAAATCAGTATTTCTTTTCACGGGTGCATTTACAAGACTTACCGCAACAAAGCCCCTCAGAGGATAGAGGGGACTTTGTAAAGTTCCTTCTGAAACCGTGATCTTAGTATATAAAAGCTTAGTGGAGATTTGAGTGGCCATAGAGATTTTGACATTTTTTTGTGCAACGCCCTATCAGCTTCGCAGGGGATGAGCGTATACGGTTAATCGATTGAGCAAAGTTCTTTAGAAGGAAGAATTAATTTTTGTGAGTGTATCTGCAATATTAGACTACTCATCTCAGTCTATGAGACAGAGAAAAATAGACATCAAAAGAAGGGAGAAAAATAAGAGACAATGCAGTACTACATATAATTAGAGGTGAGGTGATAGATGATTATCGATCACATGTATTTGATTTCGACTAATTTTTCGACGCGCTTTCTTTGCACCTGAGCATTTAGGAACTAAAATGCTCCTACTTGATGATTGGAGCAAAGAATAGCTCATCGGACCTTTCTTCCTTTCCTGTGGGTATAGAAGAAGAGGTCCATACGGCTGGCAGCAGTAACCGACGCGGCACAAAATAACTCCTAGGTGTACGCGTCAAGACAACGCATTTACCAGCCTAGTTTTGTCAAAATCTCTTATTCCGGAAATTGCAATTCAGTCAATGTTCAATGCGGGATTGAAACTTCTAATAGATTGACCTACATAAGTTACTTTAGAGCAATTTTTTTTTTTTTTTTAACAAAGCTACACACAAAGTATAATACTCTTATGTAACTTTTTTGAAAGAGAAATAGACTTAAAAGTAGCTCACATAGTTCAATCAATCGGAAGCTTTGAGTCTGTTATCAAAATCGATTAAATCCTAATTAACCTTTGCAATCCCGTAATACGTAGTCCTGCACTGTCTCTTCCTCTATGTATTGTGTTAAGACTGTGAGTCTTCTATTTCAGATACCACAGGGTTCTTATTGTTTTCTTAGAGACAATACTCGTTCCGAGCGAAACAATAGACCCCCGAAAGAGAAACGTCAAAGGGTTTGATGCGAACCCTGCAGTGCCTTTCAGCTATTCGCAGGCATATGGGTATTACTTTTGAAGTGATACTATACTCAGGAATAAGATTCAACCTTTTAAAAATTTCTACGAATCAAAGAAAAATATTTATTTGCTCTCAGTCAAGGAGAAGTTTCTTTGATACGAAGAAATTTCTCTGGTTTAGAAAAATTGTTTTTTGCTCCAATTAAAATAGTTCTCAAATTTAAAATGGTCTTGTTCATTTCGAAATTATTTTTGGTCAAATGGAAAAAATACTTCCTATATTTAAATAGTATTATTTCAAAAATATTTCTTCATATATCACAGAAAAAAAAGAGCAAACAGTGATACAGGAAACAAATATGGAGTAATCTAGGCATGCAGGGAAATGAAAATCAGCAAGGGAAGAATGGAAGATCGATGATTCCTAATTTTAACTTCACCGACCTTCAATTTTCGCAAATCAAGATTGCCCTAGGATTTTTACATGGATCACTTCTCACTCTTTGTTTTTTCTGTGATTGCACGACATACTCGACTCTTAGGCGCATAATTTTACCAGGCCAAGAGCTATTGTGAGCAGAAAATTCAAATTTAATATCATAAAGAACGAAAGAAATTGTCTCGGTGGCGAAAATTTTCTCATTCCGCATAATTTTTGTCATTTCATGAATTCCTGAAAACATGCAAATGATGTCATAATGGTCTACACTTATTGAACTTCCAAAACTGACATGAATTAGTTAATTAAATTGTGATCAAATAGGTTTTTATGATTACTTCATCGTAATTTCATGTATATCTTAAAAGTCATTCTGAATACTTTGTCTCTGTAACCATAGGTAGCGATCTGTATTCCTGAGTCAGTGGGAAAAACCCGTTTACCGTTAACCAGGAAAACCCCGGTTTGAATTATATCTTTCTGACCAAAGTTTTCTCATTGAAAAATCTCATTGGGAATTTTTGAATTACGTATATCTAGAAATACCTAGAGTACCTGCTTAACAGCACCGATTTCACTGGTCTTGTCGATTGGAATCACTACATTATAGTTAATCTACACTCATCGCTTGCCTGGGGCCGGTATCGGGGGTTGTGGTCCTCAAGCGAGAAGCCGTTAGAAATCCAGTTCGAAGATTTGGAACGACTGACTAGGCAAAGGTAAACACTCAGGACCGTATATCTAGTCTCTGAACCGGTGCGTGAATACGTGCGTCGCAAGTCTCCAAGTAAACAACTTCTATACTACGCATCACGGTACTGCCTTTTCAAGGCTGATGGGCCGTCGTGCTGCGTCGTGCCAGGCTCGGGGGGAAGGACAGAATCACTCAAGCATGAACAGCCGAGAAACTGGCACTCTGCCGAGAGGCTCCCAGGCAAGCGATGAGTGTATTATCAAATTGATAAATCGGATAAATTAAGGAAAAAGGGTTTAGAATTACCCTAATAGCTACCAAAAGAGTCGTGCTGTGGGGTGGATTTTAAACAGTGTTCTTAAAATGTTGAGCAGCAGTGATATCGATCACAAGTACGTTACACAATGATTTTATTCCTACCAACATACTTTTTTCATAGAAAGTGCTCCAGCACAGATAAACTCAATCTAGAATCATGTTTGCAAAAATCAAATTAATTCTTGAGTTTAATTCAATCCTTATTGTGTTTGTTCTTTGAAAAGATGCAGAAAGTATCACGTAATCCTTTAACGTCCTCTGAGGAAGAATCGCAGCTTCTCTAGAGAAAAAAAATGGTTGAGCCTTAGCTTTACGTCACAGCTAACGTATAAACTATCCTATAAATTTACTATTCGGAAGCTAACACGAACTAACGCAATCCTCCTGCTTGTTTCTTGTGCTTGCAGCTTGCACATCGGGACATTCATCGTGTTTTGTTTTATTGTAGCCTTACCTCCGACCCTACTTACCTTTCCTTACATCCGCTCCTCCTGAAGAATTTCCTTCATCCGCCGACTTGCCTCTTCCGCTTTCCACCAGCATGTTACATAATCCTCCGCCTCTTACTAATTCGAAATCCATTTTACGTCTCCACCTCGCCCTTGTATTCCGCCGTATTGTACACGTCATCCATCTACCGTCGTACAGACAAACCTGGCGCGTTCCTTGTCTATTTTACGCAATATTCTGGCCCACTTCCGAATTTTCATTTCTCCGGCTATCATTTCACTATTTGTCTCCTTTTCTGCTTCATTTCTGTCCACTGGCGCTTCATCTGATGCCTCCTTTTATTTTCATTTTTCTACGGCGTTCTTCTTCAACCTCAAGACGCGCGCCTAGCATAACTGTAGCATCAAGAAGGTAAGCTCAGCATCAGAATTTCAATAACAATTAGGGTGCTCCTTATTGTGATGTTTCTAATTTCTCTTTGTCTTGCTAGTAAAAATATGTTAGTCGAGTTGGCTGACATTTATACGGACTCAAAGAGACTTGGGATTACCCATAATCAGGAAAATTGGAAAAAGTCTGAGAAATTTCTGCAGGCGTCTCTGACTAACATATTGTGCTACAAGTGTGAAAAGGAGGACGTTCCACACTCGTCTGATTCGTTTACGCATCACCTTTTTGGCTCATCTATAGCTCCCCTTTGACTAACCTCTGGCTCATAAAGCGAGCTTCAAAAGAGTTGCAACTGCCTACTTCAAGCACTCGTAGCAAACGACAACGCATGTTACAAATTCAAGAAATTTTCGATCAAGAAAACAATTTTTTTTAATTTCCGGAAATTTCTATATATTCATGGTGGAATCACCAGAAGATATCGGAAACTTTCAAATAACAGATAACTACAAAAGATTTAGGGAAGATCTCGTAAATTGATAGAGTACTTAAATTCACGAAGATTTGGTGCACCCAAGGCATCCGAGTTGATCCAATTAATGCTAGCTACCCACAATTAACCTGTAAATTTCGATCATTGAAATGTACATATGTAATAATTATAGGAAGTAATCTTGTTCACAGTACGCTAGCATGCCGCAGGAAATAAAAATTTCGTGTATGCTTCGCAAAAAATTGTTAGAGCATAAAATCTTCTTAATCTAAGAAGCGAATCTAATTTTATGAAAATTTGATCAGTCACTATTTCAAATCTCGGGTGAATTTTGGCTTTTTGAATTATTGCATAGATTGAATGCATTGGACACTATCTTGAACTTTCCCTAAAACTTAGATTGTAAAAGAACGGAACATAGGTTGCACACACAAATAGGATTCCCTGATAGAGTTCAGAATTAGTTTACACGTAACGATTTTTTCTCCATTTTTAATTTTGCCCAGATTCTTGTTGAAAAAGCGAGAAGGTGATGAAATAGTCGAGACGACAAACCTACCTTACAAAAGAATTTTTACTGCTCATCCTAAATTTGGGCACTACGAGACTCCTCCCTTAGACTTGGCAGCGTTCAATGCAGACTATATTTATAAAATTAGTTAATTTCTCTAACAAAATCTCCTTCTCCACAAACAATGAATGTCATCTCATTGTGACTGCTTCAAACATCCTCAATAACATTTCATTCATCTTTTTAAAAAAGCATTAGAGCTGTATGGTCTATATGTACCTACAAAGTAGGTGAAATTGCTCTCCAGTAAGAACGCAATGCTGAGCGTTACATTTTTCATGAATAAAGTCGCAGACGGAGAGCAAACAGTCGTTTAAGGGTACTTTCAACCTTGCCAAGTGGGTGAATAGTAAGATTTGTATCTAGGTAGGTAACTTAAATAACACAGTTTAACCTCCAGGGTGTTTACCTGACTATGTGCCTCTATGCAACATGAGTTGCGTCTGTATTTGTGTCACTACAAACTAATTTACGTTTTCCTTTTCTTTAAGGGCATTGCATAAACCGACTCTGGAATTTTTGTGTTCCCTCTACGGTTACGCCAATGTAACTATCCCAGCAGAAAACATGTCTGCGCGGAAAGTGACAAATAAATCAAAATTTAACGCCGGGAATCTTATTATTATGCACAACTGCGGCATTAATGAAACATTCGCGGGTCATACATGAAATTCTGTAACTCCCAAGTCCAAACTATAAGTCAATAAGAAAGAATTTCGCAATTTATAACGCACAAAGCCGTAATTTGGGGCCAGCGTGCAACACCACCCTACGGAAATGATGAAGGTTTGACATCTGGAGCATCATACATTCACTGTAGCGCCATCAGCGACATGTTACCGACCGAAAATTTCTATCACTCGCGTACTCACACGATACCGCATGATACACGATGATACATGCAACCATTGCCGGTAAAGTAGTGCTCGCAACAAATAAATAGTGAAGACAGTATAAAATTGAATTATTTCTGTATTAACAATTATTGAAATTGTTTTTCCAAATGATTGTCTACAATTTTCCATAGTTCATAACGAAGAAGAATAAATTTGTAGTTTCAAGTAAATGGTTATTTTTAGTTATAAACTATGTACAATTGTGAACAACCTTGAAAAATAATTTAATTATTTTTTATCCAAAAGCAATTCAATTCTCTATCTTTAATAGTTATTTATTGCGAGAACTAATTTATTCATAAATCAGTTACTTTCAGGAATTTTTTCAAAAATTATAAATTGGTGTGCAAAGAAATTCTAAACTTGACAAAATTGCATGTTTATTTATATTGAAGGTTGAAAAATTTTGAAAGTACTGAATTTATTTATAAAATTATAAGTTGTAAATAGTTTTAGTTTTTTCAAGCTTAAGGAAGATCAAATGGATGAACGAATTTATATATTCTCTAGAGTTCTAAATTTCGAACATGGTAAATCTCTAAATTACCGGGAGTTTCCATTTACTAAAAACTATAACATTGTTCTTTTTTGTTATAAACTATAAAAAATTGTAAACAATCATCTGAAAAAACAATTTCAATATTTGTTTATGCACTATACTCTACCGGCAACAGCAATAGTTGCATGTATCATCGTTCATCATGCGGCATCGTAGAAGTACGCGAGTGATACGAATTTCCGGTTGGTAACATGTCGTTGATCGCGCTACAGTGAATCTCTGACGTTCTAGATGTCAAACATTCATCATTTTCGGAAGGTGTTGTTGAATTTTTGCCCCAAATTACAGCTTTGTGCGTTATTAATCGCGAAATTCTTTCTTATTGACTTATAGTTGGGAGTTATAGAATTTCATACATGACCCTCAATGTTTTATAAATGCCGTAGTTGTGCCTAGTCTTAAATTCCCGGCGTTAAATTGAAATTTATCTGCCATTTCCCGCGCAGACATATTGTCTGCTGTGACAGTGCATTGACGTCGCCAAAAAAATTCCGAGTTCGTTTATTCAATGCCCTTAATAAGCTGTTTTGAGCTAATCGAACTTCAAAAGATACGACCCATGAGCCACGATGCAGTCAAAAGAACGATTCCAGAAATAAAGTGAGAAATTGCTGTGGAATTCCACGCATATTTCAGCCTCTAATTTGCTGATGGACATAGATAAGTTCCAGGTAAACTTGAAAGTTAGGTATCCAATAGAAAAACACAAGACTAGATTTTTTCGTCTATATCATGGTATATATAAACTCACAAAGGAGCAGGATTACGATTCTTAGCAATATGATATTCATTTTATGTTGAAAATTCTTGAAGAAGACTCTCTTCGACTCGCTTCCACCTTCCAATTCGAATCGTTCAAGTAATTCTGCATTTCTTCTAGCCATTTCTAACAGATATTTTCGCACCTCAGTGACACACTCCAGTGGCGTAGTAGAAAATGTTTTCGAGGGGGGGGGGCATATGTAGTTCAAATATCAAAGTTCCAGTTGCTTTCGAGAATAGTTTTTTGTGTTGTCTATAACAAATATTTCGGGAAGGGCCCCTCCCCCATTCCTACGCCACTGGTTTGAGGACTTCGCGGTTCAAGAACAAAATAAATCAAAAGTTTTAAAGTCAAATACAAGATTGTATGGAATTCAACTTATGAACTAAGACTATAATTAAACTCTTTCCTCGTTTCTGGATACGTAAATGATATATAAATACCCAAACTAAATTAAATCGAATTAAACAAGTCATACTTTTCTGTCTTACCTGCTCCTTATTTATTGCACTTCAACTCTAACAAATACACGTATTTTAATCTTTCATATCCTGTTTTGACCTTCACGCTGATGGAAATCAAAGGATTCTCCATGAAATCCTTATTATCCTCTAAACGGTGCAAAACACATAATAGTAGGCTAGCACTCAGCATGGTCAGGCAACTTGGCTACCTGCCCTGAGACTCAGTAGGACGAATTTGGTCTGCCTTCCAGATAAACTTAATAGTAGGAGATTAATTTCAGTCTGTGGTACGAGGGTCCTTATGACTTCATCGTGACAGCGCGAAGCTGTTACACTATTTCCAGGCTAGCAGCTAATTTGGCGGAACACTGTAGCAGAAATTACTTCCGTAAATTCTCGTTTCTGTAAGACAAGTATCCACTTTTTAGGGCGTGAGCCTGCATCTCATTTTCTCTCCAATGAGAGCACATAAGGGTTTGAAATGAAAATAAATATTTGCGTGATTTGATCATTCGCTCTGGGAATCGTCAGAATTATGGACAGAGTTACAACCATGTAACAAGTACGATTTTCGTTTTTTTCTCTTTACGCACGCGTGCTCACTCGCCACTTTTTACTACTCGAGCGCAGGCGTTGTGGGCAAAAAAAAAGCCTGTAAACAAATACATTTTTGGCTTGCAATTTCCATTATTCATTTAAATTTGAAGCTTATAAGATTCTGCATCATTACAAGCAAGTACATCCTGCAAAAATATTCTCGTGAATTGATAAACCAACAACCAAGATGGAAAAATTAGTTTTCTTATTTATGCGATTTTTTGGAAATGGGTTGACCTAAACAAAAATAATCAGATCCAAGCAGAAACCCATGAAAAATTACGTCAAGTATCATTTTTATCACAAATTTTTCCAGGCTCTTCCGAAGGAATTAGTGAATAAAAGTTTCATCCCTTTCATTTGCAATAATGAAATACATTGAACCCATATTTTTCTGAATAAATGGAACAACAGGAATGCTTTTGTCCTACAGCGGAGCGAAAGTAAGCGATTCCACGCCTGTAGAGGGGGGGGGGGGGGAGAATAGGAAACTGTAAAATTGAATAAAAAAAAAAAGAAATGAAAAAATTGAAATTGGACACTTCGATAAAAATTCTCAAAAATATTCTTAACGAAAATATTTGGTCTACGCTTACATAATTTTGGTAAACCTAACAACCCTATCTAGAGCACCGTCTAGTACTACCTAATTTTTCGTGAGATTAATTGAAATCGAAAACTCGCTTTCGCCATGCTTTCGGACAAAATAGTATGTGAACCTCAAGCGAAAACGGTCGTTTGCGCCTTGTATGAAGCTAAGCACCGAGGCGAAGCCGAGGTCAAGCCGAGATGCTTAACTTCATACAAGGCGCAAACGACCGTTTTTGCTTCAGGTTCAGAATATAGGTACTATATTGGAATAATAGGAACTTAATTCAAAATTATTTATTGTTCATAAAAATATTCAAAGAAGTTTCCAATCAGGCTAGTTTTTGATGGAAATATTCCGTTTTCTTCCAGCAGAATGAGGTACAAGTATCTTCACAATAGTCCTATGATATAACATAAAGAACTATCGTGTAATAATTAAACATATTAATTATTAAACAAATGCTGAATTCGGTTATTGTTTAATAGTTAGCTTGCTCTTTTACAACAGAACCAACAATTTATGTCTCCTTAATCTACGTTCAAAACAAAAATTGTGCTTCCTAATACAAATAGTTATTTTTTTCACAAATCTAATGAACAAATGCAAAACGGAAAATTCTGAGTAGATAAGTCGTGTTCTTCCATCCCAACCTAAAAGTGCAAAAAACACGGTTTTTTTGCTGTTTGAGCTTCGCTCACATCGAGGATTTTTATTCTATTGCAAATCTGGGGACGGCATCAGAAAGCTACAATCTTTTACTTTAAAAAACACTACTAATTTTTTTTAAATGAATTTTCACAAGCCAAGACATTGTTCTTGGAAATTAAAAAAATTCAAGTTCCAGATGATACTGAAATACATGAGAAAAAATATCTTCGAGCTTCATCAATGAACTCCTACACTATTTTCTATGTGTAAAGTTTATTTCTTCATGTGATACGTCCAGAACAGTCGGGTGGCACTCCGATGAAGGCCTGTAGAATAAATGTGACGTGAGATTTGACCGCAGACGCGTGGCGGCGCTGGCCGTACTTTTAGGCCGATAATTATTCTATAACATAGAGAAAATTCGAATTTGATTTACATCAATTATAAAAACACGTTTTTTGCATATATTTATCTTGGGGCAATATTCTGTAATATTTTAAATATCCAAGGATTGTATAGGTACTAATGAAAAAGTGAAGAAACCATTACTTTCATGACTATATACGGATACGCTTCTCACAGAATACGAAAAATAATTCTACAAAAATATTGAATTTGTAGCATTGACATATGTAAATATCGTGAACTATGAAAATAGTATATTGCAAGCATTGCATATTTATAACATGCATATTGATTATTAAAATGAGACCTTAATTCAACTAAATTATAAGAGCTAGTATTTCTTTTTGAATTAAAACAATGATTTATTTTGCTTCGTTATAATTAACAAGTAATAAATACGTATTTTAATGTTGGAGAATTAAAAACTGTATTTGTGAACAATATTAAAAAGAATATTATTAAAAGAACCTAATTGTTTATGTATTCCAATTCTGAATTTCCAAACAAAATTATGAAAATTTAACGGGAGAACCATGAAGGTGAATATTCAAACAATAAGATAAACTTTCAAGTAGAAAGATTCAATCTCTACCAAAAAATAAAATGTTCCAACAAAATAGTTTAATTTCGAACTGAAACTAAATTTTTTTCTTTCGAAAATGGAAGAGTAACATTTCTAGTCTAAAAAACCTATTTCAAACAAAACATAGGAGTTTTTAACTAAAACAGAAAATCTTCAACTATAAGAGTTGAATTTTCTGAATGTCTGAATGAAATTGAAAAAAAAAATTATGTTTAACCAAACAAATGAATTTTTAACTAAAACTATGGAATTTTCTTATTTTGAAATCAAGAAGAGGGAATTTTCAAATTGTGAAGAATTTTAAATTGGAAGAGCGATTTTTTTAATTTCCTCTCTTTCAAATCCAGATTTTAATTATTTTAGAAATTTTCACGTTTCATATGAAGATTTCCCTGTTCCAAATGAAATTATATTTCTTTATTGAAACTTCCTCCCAAGGAGGAGAAATTAAATAAAACGCGATAGATACATTCTTTTGAAAGAATTGAGGGAATAATTCTTTCTGTATGTTTGAGCTATCATCAATCTGATTATCAACCTTGAGTCGGCTAAAAAAATCTCATAGACCAACGAATTCGCAAATGGTTTCCTTATAATGGAAACAAATTAAAATTATTTCTCTCATGAAGTTTTAGGCTCTCATAATCAGGCAAAAGGAACGTAACATTCTTCAAAGAAAATGATAAGATCATGACCTGGCTTCAGTATTGGCCTCATGTATTTTATAAACTGTCGGCCTAAAAGTACAGCCAGCGCTGCCACTTGGCTACGTTCAGCATTTCCGACACTTTTAGTTTTTACTGTCACGTGCCTGGTCCAGATGGCACTTTACACGTGTAGCATTAAAAAATTTAAAATGGCTGGATCAGGCTTCCATTTTCAGGTCCATAATTCTCACAGACATTACCAAATTAATCTCACGTGATATTCAATAAGCCAAATGTTGGATTGCATTTCATTAATTTCTTCTGATATATGGAAAGTCGATCACAATATAGGGCAGTCTTCAAATTCAATTAACCGTTCTGGTTCAATAACGGTGTTTTTGCATTTTCAGAAGTAAACTGTTTCACATTTGTTCTGTGGTTAGTTATGTACCAATCAAATAAACTCAGGCATGGCTAATATGGAGGCATCATGAAAACACTACAACATTCTATTTTATATAATTATATTCTAATCAGGATTTCTGATCTCATATATTGATCTAAACTTCCACTTTACTCTTCATTAGTTTAATCTAGTTTTATTCTGCAGAAAGCCTGGAGAGACCATTTGAACCACCGCCACCGTCTTATGTACAATCGTACATCCCACATTCCCACTTCCAAGAGCACCATAAGCTGAAGACTCTGAAATTCTGGTAACCTGGCATATCTCTGGAGACAAACTTTTCCGAAAAATCAACCTGTGATACCAGAAGCGTTTGCTTTCAAGCTCAAGCCACTACACACGGAATATATCCCATGGAAGGTAATTATCATTATAATTAGTTCAAAATTGAGGATCCTCTATTGTCACCTACTCGATTATTCAAGATTATTGCTTCGGATCTTTCGTCAACTTATTTTCATCAATACTTTCATGAAAAGGTATTTTCCAACTACGCCCGAACGAAAACCGATCAGACTCAATCGGACTCAAAAGTTGGGCAAAGGTGGACTTTTTGCGAGAATTAATTTTTCAAATTTTTGGTTAATTCCTTCTGTTGAATTCATTCTCCAAAAGGTTCATTCGTTTCTTCACTTTCTAATTTTATTGACAATGCAAACTTGATCATTAAAATCATGTATAGTTTATAATTTTCGATCTCTCGTTGTGTCTGTGTTCACGCCTTTGTCGGAGAAAAATGACAGTACTGATTGTGACCCAGGAGACACGAAAAAAATTCAAATTCTGCGATGTGTTGAAGGAAAATGTACGCAATTTTGCTTTAATGACCTCAGGGACTCGAGAGCACTCTACATACCAATGCGTTATGCCGTCGAAGAGTTTAATTGAGACGTAGATGGAGCGGCAGGAACAGTAAAATTTACGGCTTAAGGTTTATAAAACTTTCAACTGAAATATAAAATCCCTCTACTATAGGAATTATTAGACAATTCTGTATAAGGCAAGTCCTTCCTAGCATAAAGTAGACAAAAATGCATTGCCGATTTAGACGAGTAAAGAGTTATTTGAGATAAGGTTTTGACTAGAATATACAGAGACGAAGCATATTCCATTACTCGAATATGCTGAAATATACGCGAAAATCAAGAGAAGCGCAGTTAGTGAAATTTTCTGTGAATGAATCTCTCATCCAGCACGATGTTGCGTTCAAGAAATATTGGGAATTTAAAGTTGCAATGCGAGACCTGATGGCCATCTAGCGAACTAACTAACATGGCTGCCTACACTCTAAATTCCTTGGAATGAAAGTTCATTCTCTTAGAATGGAAGTTCATTCCATGTAACGACTGAAAAATGTCCATTCTCTTAGAATGAAACAATTCATTCCAGGCTAGGAATGA
>WSXT02237768.1:4923-15814 GCA_011762715.2 Neuroterus valhalla
GACAAATTTGATTTTTGATTTTTCCAATCTGTCACATGAGGGTTTGTTTCATTTTGCGTGGGGGTGGTTTTTGGAAATTAGTTGTTTGCGCGTTCAAGAGCCTAGAAAAAGCCCAAAATTCTGTCGTGTTTGATTTTTCAAATCTTTTCATGGGGGATAGTTTCATTTTTCTTCGGGGTGGTTTTTGGAAATTGGTTGTCGGCGCGTTCTAGATCCCGAAAAAAGCCCAAAATTTTGAAGTGTTTGATTTTGGATTTTTCCAATTTTCGACATGGGGGCTGGTTTCATTTTGCGTATTGTTGGTTTATGGAAATTGGTTGTTGAAGCATTTCAGAGCCCAGAAATCCCGAAATTCTGACAAATTTGATTTTGGATTTTTCCAATCTTTGTTGTTTCATTTCGCGTGGGGGTGGTTTTAGGAAATTGATTGTTGGCGCGTTTAAGAGCCTAGAAAAAGACCAAAATTCTGTCGTCTTTGATTTGTTAAATTTTTTCATAGGGCATAGTTCCATTTTTCGTCGTGGTTTTCGAAAAAAGGAGTGGAGCCCAGAAATCGGCAATACAGGCCCAAAAAAAAACCAAAATTCTGATGCAAACAAATTTGAAAATTTTCATTGTGGAGGTGCTAGCTTAATGGACCTGTTTTTTCTTGTATTTTTACGGTAAAATTCTTATTTGACTTGGATAAGTCAAGTAAATTCTAAACTTATAATTCCAAATTCCGCAGTTGACCCTCATTAAATTGAAGTTCTCCAATTGAAAAGTGTTGAAAGCTCCTAGTTTACAAGTGTAAATTATTAAACGGTTTAATCGAGGGGTCGACAACTCGTGAAGTATGTTGCACATTTGTGCTGATTATCCTGAAGTATCTTTGAGTATCTCGAATCCCCTGGAATACCTTGAATTTTTTCGAAATATTCTGAAGTGTCCTTAAATATTTGAAATATCCTGAATCATCTTGAAGTCAGAAGTAGGAGAACACTTTTCAGCCGAGTTGTTAACTTCTCGGTTTAGATAAAAAAACTTCTGAATGAAAAATGTTCTTCCAAGTAATTTGGAACAAAAAATATTCCCAATAAAACAAGAGCAAACTTCTTTATGAAGTTTGTTTTTAGTGAAAAATAACTTTCTTATATGTTGAATTAGGATTATTTTGTCTTTATGTATCCTTTATTTGAATTCGTTTTATGCATCTTTCAAGGTAAAAAAAGTTCAAATTATAGATTTAAATAGAATTCAAAGAATAAAGTAATTAGCTCGAGAGAAGATTCTCGAAGAAGAACTCAAACCAACAAGAGTTTAATTTTATTGCCGTTAATCCCAAAAATGAAAGAAAGACCACTTCCAATGGCGATTGAAAACTCCGCACCATTTACCTGAGTGCAGTACCCCCACTAATCGGCTTCTCGACTGCTGCCACCGACCCTTACTCAGCGGACGGTATATTAAAATATAAAAAATCGTAATTCGGGATATGGAAGTTTGGAAACGATATGTTCGAAATCTACCATATCATCATTTTATGTGACGTACAAGAAATAATATGTATGGATCAATTTGTATGCAAACCTATCATCCAGTAATTATCGAGATGAATTCTTCATGACCTCGGACTAGCGACTGTTTTGTAACTTGAACTTGTTTTTTCGGTAGAAATTTTTGTGTTTAACATTTCGAACTCAACAATTATGTGTGCTAAACAGGTTCAAGATGGAGCCTGAATGAAAACAGTTGCACAGACAAGTTGATGGCGCTGCAATCAAGAGCTGTGAATCAGGGTTGGTTCGGTCTAGAAATGAGGTATTAACCCTGGTTTTAGCCATGAAATAATTTTTCAAGCTGGGGCCAAACTTATAAGTAGGCAAAAATTTGGCAATTTCCATACAGGTATTCTCCATTTGATGAGTTTGATACATATTTTTGTGACTCAAAATGATTAGAAAAAAAGCCTCTGACTTTTTGGTCTCCTAAAATTCTTTCATGAAGAATAATCAAATTCAAACGATATATTTTACAATCACAGTTAGAGTGTAATCATTTTGAGTCCGAGTCGAGTCTTTGACCTTATCAGTTTTTCATAGAAAAAAGTTAGAATTCTCTTCTGCTGAGGTAAATTCATGTCGAAAGCCAAAAGAAGTTCGATTTTCTTGAAAGTCAAATGTGATTTAATTTGAACGTCCAAAAAGGTAGGATTTCAAATTCAAATTCATGAAGGTTCATTCAGATAGTTACTAGATTGTTTTGATAAATTTTTGAAACGATAAGAAACTGTGCTCTTCGAATAAAACAATGCAAAAAGTGATCATTCGAAATTGAATTATTCAAGATCAATAATGTTCCAAATTAAACATTTCAATGTGCAAGTTTCGATCTTCAAACATATCTTTCCAAATCAAAATTGCCCTCATTCTTTAATTCCAAAAGCTTTCTGGAGGGCATTGTCTCCGCAAGGAGGAAAAGATGATCGCCCGGAAAAAACGCTTTCGGAGGGATGGCGGAGGGGGTTGAAGGTCAAACCACTATTTTCGGCGGAGGGGGGGGGGTCAAAAATTGCTAATGGGTAAACCGGCACTAATCTATGGAACTGATCAACTCCGCTGCGCTCATATCGCATCTATCTCAACCCCTTGGACCCCTCCATCCACGACCGAAATTCTCGGAATTACATGCATCAGAAGGTGACTTATCAAGGGGGTCCAATTTATTATTAGGATTTAATATAAGTATTAAATAGTTTACCTTGAACCAGAACGAGGAATAGGTCTCGGAATCGCAATGAATGATTTTTCCTCAACGAAACTGATGTTGGTACTCCGAGTAGCATCGAATTCTGGAGAACAACCCCAAGTGACTGCCGTCGCTTCTGATTGGCTCTTCCGAGAACGAGCGTATTCTATTACCCTAGCCCCATTGTAAACTATATCCGCCATACATCCTCTTAGGTATTCCATGTGACCTGAAACAGAAAGGTGGTAATTAATTTCCCCATGATCGGAAATTAGAATTTTGATTGGAAGCTCAAGTTTCAACAATAAATTCTAATTATAATTGCAGTTATAATTGCTTTTGATAAAGACTCGTTATGGTTGTTATTTACGATTTGGTTATTTCACTGATAATTTCATGGAGCCTTTTATTTCCTTAAGAAAAAAAAAGAAACAACAAAAGGAAAATTTCTCATTTTTGGGTGATTTTCAACATGCGATATTTCGGAGATAATGCTCGTACCGTAAATGAAAAAAATCTTCCCGCTGCGCAGACACACTCTCATCGCGCGCGGCTCGCAACTTTAGGCGCGCCTGGGGCGCGAATCTGTCGAATCTCGCGCTTCGCACTTGATGATGAACTCACCTCGCGCTCCACGCTTGACCTTTACTTTTTCCTACATTTTTACATAGAGCTTTGTAAACTCAAAAGTCAAATTTCGTCTACTTTAATTTGATGATTGTAAATTCTCTTTTGTTCAAGCTTCTCTGGGTTTAACGAATATATTCTCGTCTCGTGCTGCGCACTCGATCAAAATTTGTCCCAAACGGTAGAGATGTTTTGTTGCTTCATTTTTTTCACACGTTGTGTACTTTTTCTAGAAATCTAATTTTTGAATGTTTTATTTCATTTTTTACGATTGAAACAAAAACAATGCGTCCAACAGGAAGAATGATAACAAATTCCTAATTGAAATGAAAACTACATATCCTGTTAAAAAGGATCGATCTCTCGTTCGAAAATATTTTTCTGGTAAAAAACTTGCATCTATTTGTTATTTCCTTGTGTTTATTGTCTTAAAATTCAAGTTCCGAATCTCCAATATGTTTTTCTTTATAAATGAAGCAAAAACTATTTGTCCTGACCAACAGTAATTTTTACTTTCTCTTTTTCATTATTTTTTGTGCGATCATAATTTGAATTTTCGATTCTCTGAGGAAATTCAAAAAGTTGAGAGAATTCAAAATTCCTCATTTATCATGAGGATAAATTGTTCCACTCATCACTTACTACAGGGAGCCGTACGAACAATTTTTGAATCTTGAAAAGAATGTTCCTCAAAAATGTTCAAAATGCTCCAGCTTGTTGAAGTTTTATCCAAAACAGCTCGCTTACAAACTTGACCTTCAGCTTCTGACACTAAAAAGTGTACCAAAGGCCAATAAAATGGATTAGTTTTTTCAGAAGTTATCGTGCTATCTGGAAGAGCAATTTTTTCCGAAATTTTTTTTTTTTCATTTACAATGGTAATTGATGCCTATGAACAGAGAAATCACGCTGAGGAAAAAAATCGCAGCGCTTCGCAACTTTGAGGGTTTTTAGGGACACATTGAGACTGCAAAATTACAGACGGTGTCCTTCGTTCATCCATAATATCCAAAGTTATACCGAATTTTCCAAATGTTCTTAAATTTGCTGAATTTCAACATTTTCCCAGTCAACATTATCCCTTCGAAAAAAATTTTTTTCATTGTTTCTTAGAAATTGATGCCTATGCCCAAAGAAATTACAAATTGATAGTAGAAAAAATATTTTGAAGTTGAAAAAATGAGTAAAAATGGAAAAATTGCTTGTTGCGGAGGTTTTTGAGAGAAAAAATAAATTTAAACCTTCGAGACGTTAAGAAAAAGAAATTGCAGCGCTTCGCGACTTTGGGGGTTTTTTGGGGACACATTAGGATTGAAAAAAAAATCGGCGGAATTCTTCGTTCATCAACTACATTCAAAATTATACCAAATTTTTCAAATATCCTTACATTTTCAAATTTCCAATTTTTTTTCTGTCAATATTATAACTTCGAAAAATTTTGTTGTATTTCTTTTTGGTAATTGATGCCCATGAACAGAGCAATTATTGATGAAATGAAATATTTTGAAGTTGAAAAAATAAAATGAAAATGGAAAAATTGCTTGTTATGGTGGTTCTTGAGAGGAAGGATATATTCAAACCTCTGAGGATTTTCTAGGAACACATCAAGACTGAAAAATTTCCGACAGTATCCTTCGTTCATCAACTATATCCAAAATTATACCAAATTTTTCAGATATTCTCAATTTGGAAATTTCCAACTTTTTTCAGTCAACATTATCACTTCGAAAAATTTAATTTTTCATTTTTTCTAGTAATGGATGCCTATGAATAGAGAAATTACGTACCATTGAAAAAAAACATTCTTAAGTTGGAAAAATGAATCAAAATGGAAAAATTGCTTGTCCGGTGGTATTTGAGAAAAAAGATGAATTTAAACCTTGTAGCTTCATTGGAAGTTAGATTACACGTCGAAATGATTCGAAATGATAACAGACGCCCATAACCTTAAAAACCCGAGGTATTCCGAAGTTACACGAGCTACATTAGAAAGAGAAAGGAGTAGGAAAAGTAATATTTCATTCGCATTCTGTGACTAATTGTGAAGAGAAATGGTGAATTTCGAACTCGATTCACTTAATATTGAGAATTCTGAATGAAATTTACAAAAATATCTTTTTTTCTTATGGGAAATACGTGTTAAACTTTATGGGGCTTGCGCCGCCTCTAAATAATATTTGAAGAAAATGCGCTCATTTTTTTGTGGATTCGAACGAATTTTCGAGCGCTTCGCGTAAAAATTCGAAAAAAAAAATTTTCTAATGCTTTTTTGGACCACCCTAAATTTTAGAGTGCATTCTTAATGAGTAAATATATTTTTGGAAAGAGCTTATAAATCAGATTGCAAATAAGCACATCCTTTCAAAATAAAATAGACTTGGAATTTTCTCCTCTTGTTCAACGTAATGTGTACATACCAAGGGAAATTGATTTCCCAGCGGTAAATATTAGGGTCCCAAATCTGTGCCACAATATGACGTGACACGAATCCTGTGGGATGTCAGTGATTTGAAAGGGGCTCTAACGTGTTTTGGTTTACGAATCCAAGGGATCCATATTCGATATTTTGGTTTGAAATTCGTGTCAAGAAAGCAGAGCAATTTCCCAGAGGGA
Source organism: Neuroterus valhalla (assembly GCA_011762715.2). Classification (NCBI taxonomy): domain Eukaryota; kingdom Metazoa; phylum Arthropoda; class Insecta; order Hymenoptera; family Cynipidae; genus Neuroterus; species Neuroterus valhalla. The sequence goes on from WSXT02237768.1 coordinate 10,891, forward strand.
AATAATCCTCTCTTTAGAGTATATATTATTTCAACCTAAAGAGAGACCAAATTCAAGATTCGGGTAAACGTTTAGAAATGTAGTTCTGAAGGGTTGCCCTGAAATTCAATTTGCATATTCACGGCAATTCATCTGTACATCTTCCCGACGGCATGATTCTTGAAATTCTTATTCATTGTTGCTTGATGCTTGTAAATTATTTTGGAATAGCAAAAAAAAAAAGAAAGAAGGGAAATTGAAAATATTATCCAAAAGATTATGAAGTTTTAGTCCTTGTTAATTAAACATTATTGTAAAATAGAATATCTTTGTGTGATGGTAAAAAAACTTTGTATAAAACCAGAACGGCCCTGTAACTTTTTTTTTATTGTACGATAATGTTGTCAATTACGGATGATACAACTATGTTTTAACAGAATGAAAACTGATAGAGATGAATTTAAAAATGAATAAAAGAGTAGGAATACTCAATGTATAGGTCGATTACTCTAGGCGAAAAATTGAAAAAAATTGGGAACTGTTTATTTCTCCAAAAAAAGAGAATTAAAACTCATAGATAGAATTCTCGCTCTATTTTTCAAGCACCATAACCTCATGAGGATCCGAATGAGCCATAAAACATCGCTCAAATCCTAACAGAATAACCGGAATCAACTTCAAGAAATTCTATCAAAAGATGAAACTCCTTGAACTCAGAATCGGATTATGACCTTGAAAAGTTCTGGACCCTACAAATTATATGAATGAATTAAATGAAAATAAATAAATATGAAACAAAATTCATTTTGGTTAACAATTAACAATACAGTACAGCCTCTCAATAGGGCGCCTCTCAATAAGGCGCCTTCCCCTGAAGCACGATCGAACGCTTCTCCTTTTCTCTAACCTTAACGTTCAGTGAAGCAGATTTGGAAACATTGCCTCTGAATAGGGCGCTCTCGTTAAAAATGATTTCTTAATGAAAAACGTCATTCGGAGAGGCTTGAACCAAGTAAAAAAGACATACGTGAATAAATAATCGATTTTACATTGTTTTTCTCAATAAAATACTTTTATTTGTTGTTGAAAATAATACATGTTAGTTGCTCCAATCATAATTCTAATACAAGATAATTATTCTTCAAATAATTTCAAATGAAACACTATAATTTTCATAGTTAAATAAAGTATGCAATATGTTGCCTACTCTTATGTTTCTAGTTTTAATTTCCATAGTATTAAGCCAAGAAGACTATTCTTGCTTTTCGAACGATAAACTGCGACGCACATGCTATACATTAGGGTGGTACAAAATTTTTTTTGTCAAATTTTTATGCAAAAGGCCCAGAAAAATGTTCGAATCCACAAAAAAATAAAAGCATGTCTGTTTTATAAAGTCCAAAAAAAACCCCACAAGTGAAAAAATTGATTTGTCGAGTCTTTGGCGCTAACCATGATTTTTCTAAGGTTTTCTTAACGCAGATTGTTTCAAATGCATGAAATACTACTTTGTACTGATAATTAGATGTTTATTCAAATTGTTTAAACGATTAATCATTGTTTTAGTAACTTCCTCTTAGAAAAGGGTTAGAAAGTCAAGGTTGTTTCTAAATTTTTCAACTTATTTTTAACGTTTCAGTTAAAGAGAGCTAAGAATCAATTTAAGTTTAGAAAAAAAAATTTCAAACAATTTGTTGATAATTATTAAAATATTCTCTTAGAATAATGCTACAAAGTTGCGGTTTTTTCAGAAATTTTCGACTTTTTGTACACTTTTCACCTAAAGTAAGTAATTATCTAATTCAACTTAGCAAAAATATTCGTTTAAACATTTTCTTATCATTGCTAATAATATTTTCTTTGCTTACTAATAAAAACTTGCGTTTTTTTCTTATATTTTCAACTTTTTGATCACTTTTCACTTGAAGTGATTAAATATTCAGTATAATTTACGGAAAATAATTGTTGAAACAAATTATTATTGTTTATGGCTTTCTTCTCTTAGATTGGTGCTAAAAAGTTGCGGTTTTTTCTAAACTCTTAAGCTTCTTGTCCACATTTCACTTAGTGAGGTAATAATGAATGCGAGCTAACAAACATGCTCATTCAAAAAATCTATTTTTTTAGAAACCATTTTCTCTGTTATGATTTTTTCTGATATGTTTAACTTTGCACTGAATGGAATTTGAATGAAATTCAATTATATTGAATTGAATGAATTCTTGGTTAAATTATATTGTTTTTTATTAAAAATAATTTTTTTCAAATATAAACCATTATATTTTTGATTAAAAATTTATATTTTTAGGTCGAGAATTCAACTTTTCCTTAAAAAGTTGGACTACTCTCTCAAAAATTCAATTTTTGCGTTGAAGATCCATAATTTTAGTAGAGAATTTGAAACTCAAATTTCATTCAGTGAATTTAGCTCCTCTAAAGCAAAGTTGAAGAGAAGATAGTTATAAACAATAATAATTCGTATAAACAATTATTTTTGTTAAATTAAATCAAATATTAACTCACCTCAAGTGAAAAGTGGGCCAAAAGTTAAAAATTTCAGAAAAAACTGCAAGTTTCTATCATTAAACAAAGAAAATATTATTAACAATGATGATAATTTGTTTGAACAATTATTCTTTTACATTAATTGATTAGTACTCTAATCTAATTGAAAACTGATAAAAAGTTAAAAATTTCAGAAAAAACCGCAACAATTCATTTATAATCTAAAAGAAGATAGCTGAAACATTTACAATTTGTTTGAACAATTTTTTTCCTAAATTGAATGGAATAATTACTCACTTTGAGTAAAAAGTAGACAAAAAGTGGAAATTTTTCAGAAAAAATCGAGACAACCTGTGTTGAAAAGAATGCAAAAAAAATCGTAATTAGCGCCGAAAACTCGAAAAACCTATTTTTTACCTAAGGGCGCATTCTATGAATAATTGTAAAGAGAAATGGTGAATTTGGAACTCGATTCACCTAATATTGAGAATTCTGAATATTATGACTTTTGTCTAAATTATTTTAATTTTTTGTGGATTCAAACAAATTCCCGGGCTTTTTGCATAAAAATTCGAAAAAAAAATTTCTAATGCATTTTCGGACCACCCTTCTATATATACATACACCACCTCCAATACCGCGCCTTCATTCGGGAAGCGCCTTATTCAGAGGCAGAGCCAGCCAGAATCTCGAGAGCAGCGAAGAACGTAAGTGAGGGTATCGCGTTTCCTTGAAAATACTTCCCCTACTGTCCCGAGAGGCGCCTTATTGAGAGGCTGCACTGTAGTTAGATTGATGATTAAAGTTCAAAACTATTTGCCCTTTGGTGAAAGATCTCTGTACGGATTTCCATTGTATTGTTTTCGAAACATAAGGCAAGTTGGTTCATTACGGGAAACGATGTTAACAAGGGAATTCCATTTGTCATCTTGTGGCGAAGTTCCGTGTTCCAGTAACTTCTTGAGCTCAAACAAGGGAATCAACGACCTTCCTAGTTAGACGAATGAATATGTTTCCACTTATCATATCAAACGTCACATGCCTAATATATCTCACCTATGAGCATAAAAAAAAAAGATATTTGCCATCCAATCTCTACTGTTCATACATTTTGTTATCCAGCAACATTTGATAATACACTACGCACAAAAATTGAAGGATGCAAATAAGAAATTCCAAATTTTCGGGTGATTCTCAACATGGGATAACTCGGAGAGAAATGGTCGAAAAATGGGCTTCAAAAAAATTTGTTTTGGCATGCGATCAGGAAGTACTCCTAGGGAATTTATTGAGCTTTAGTTTAGGCTCTTATTGAGCTCCTTTCGATGATTTGACGCAGAGTTATCGTTGATCAAATCAGAAAAGTCAGTTCAAACTTTGACAATTAATTACTTGGGAACAAATGATCGCACAGAAAATAGAAGTAAGCTTTTGGGAACTGCAAAATATTGTCCATGACGGATAATCAATGGCTAGTGATAAAAAAATTTATTTCGAAGTGATGATGTCGACTGGAAAGAAGTTAAAAAATTTGCGAAATTAGGGAGATTTGGAAAATTTGGTATAACTTTGGATATAGTGGATGAACGAAGGATACTGTCGGTAATTTTTCAGTCCTCATGTGTTCCTAGAAAACTCTCAAAGTTGCGAAGCACTGCATTTTTTTCTCTCAGTGTCCCGAAGGTTTAAATTTATACTTTCTATCAAAAATCACCGTAACAAGCAACTTTTCCATTTTTATTCATTTTTCAACTTCAAAATGGTTTTTCCACTAGGACTGCGAAATTATTGGGCATAGGCATCATTAAGTATACGGTTTCTTGTAGTAGGTAAAAAGTGAAACAATTTATACTAATGATTTTTTTGATAAAAACAAAATGGTCAGAGTTGTGGCATTTTCAATATTCAAAAATAGAAACGAAAATGAGGAGTTGGAGCCAAATAACGAAGGATTGGAAAAAAAGTTAAAAGGAAAAAAACGTTTCTTCTTGGGAGCCGTACAAGATCGTTTATACAACTTTTCGAATTTTCTCAAAAGATTGAAAATTTCGAATTTGATCGCACAAAAAGTAATGAAAAATGAACTGTGAACTCGATAACTTCCGAAAAAATGATCATATTGGATTGTGCTTTGGCCCAATCTTTTAAGGCCGCGAAAGAAAGGACGAGTATGTTAACCAGCCATTTTTGACTAATGGTTCTGGTCTTATCCATCAAAATCGGTTTTTGAAAAATCAAAAATGCATGTTTCTGTTCAAACTATGCACGGTGCGAAAAAAGGTTAAAATCAAAAATTATTTATTTTAAAAAGACCTATAAATTTTATATACACCATTTTTCCATAAGATGCAAAGTTTTTGTTTAAATCGAGAAAAATGTTTCCAAAAATGAAAAGTTCCATTTTTGAGCAAAACTATGTGAGATATGAAAAAAATGAAAG
>WSXT02237779.1:0-15813 GCA_011762715.2 Neuroterus valhalla
AGATGCATAGTTTTTGTTTAAATCGAGAAAAATGTTACCAAAAATAAAAAGTTCCATTTTTGAGCAAAACTATGCGAAATATGAAAAAAATGAAAGAAACAAAAAATTGTTCATAGAAGTGGAGGTTTTGAGCAGTTTTGCAATATTTGTAATTCTGTTTATGCATTACACTGTAAACTGAATTTAGCCCGTATGATGCCGAGCGCGAGGTGTAAAAAAAACCGAGCGCGTAGCACAAGATAAATACATCATCGAGCGGGAAGCGCGAGATCCGAATGACGCGCGCCCTTGGCGCGCTCTAAACTTGCGAGCCGCGCGCGCAGCGCGCTATGAGAATGTGCCCGCGCAGCGGGCAGATTTTTTTTCTTGTGGTTGAATTTTTTTATAATTCAAAATTCGATTTCCTTATTTTTGGTTGAATGCTTATCTTTTGTGGTTGAAAATTGAACCATTTGGTATAGCTCGTTTGGTATAAAATTTTGGAACCTTCTGAAATCACGTTCAATACTTAATTCAGCATAGTTTTGGAGGAAAGTGATAATAAAAAACATTATTTCATAATAACAATTTATCATAACTAGGAATAATTTTAGTACTCTAGCGCCATCTATTAATGGCAGTTTTCATCGCAGCATGTCGACTTAATAAGATAAAATGTAGAAAACATTGCCCTCAACATTTTTTGTTGTTATAAGTTTTCTCAAAAACCTGCCCCTGAACGATCCCGCATTTTTTAGGCTAAGCTTTTTGAATGCTTTTCTAGCGATTTCCGCAAAAAAATGTTTTATGGTATTTTTTCACAAAATATGACAGATTGAGTGTACTGTTTTTATACTCCTCCTTTTTACATTCTCATTCTGAATGAGAAGGGATTGGTTTTATGTGAAAATTGATTTTCGCGGATTTAATGAAATTTCCACGTTTTGAGATCCCCTGACACAGAAAAAATTGTTTTTTCGAAGGTGTCTGTCTGTCTGTAGTCTGTAGTAAGTAAAATTTCTCGTAGCACGTAAAAAGTAAAACAATTTATCCGAATCATTTTTTTCGATAAAAACAAAATTGTCAGAGTTACGATATTTTCAAAATTCAAAAACATGAAAGAAAATGAGAATGTTCAGTCGAATAACGCAAGATTAGGAAGAAAGTCAGAGAACAGAAATATTTCTTCTTGGGAGCCCTACAAGCTTGGGAATACGAATTTTTGAATTTTCTCAAAAATTCGAACATCCCATTTTTGATCGCACAAAAAATAATGAAAAATAATCTGTGAACTCATTTTGAGCTCATTTTGAACTCATTTTGAGCTACCAAAAAGACAAGTCGAGTTCGTTAAACAGCTATCTCGAATGAAAAATCGAAGAGCGGATGCATTTTGAAAAAAATTTCGGACTTTTTTTTCCAAGACTCAAAATTTTTAAGTACAATTTCTTGTTGCACGTAGAAATTGAAACACTTTATCATCTTCATTTTTTTCGATAAAAACGAAATTGTCAGGATTGTAGCATTTTCAAAATTCGAAAATATAAGCGTAGATGAGAATTTTTAGCCAAACAACGCCAGATATGAAAAAAAGTTTAAGGAAAAAAATGTTTCTTTTTGGAAGCCCTCCAGGATGATCTTGACAATTTTTTGAGTTTTCTCAAAAAATCGAAAATTCAAATTTGGGTCGCACAAACAATAATGAAAAAATAATATGGGAACTCGATAACTTTCGAAAGAATGATCATATTCAACGATGCTTTGTCACACATTTTAAGGGACCAAAAAGACGAGTCCAGAAAAATTTTTTGGATTTTTTTTCCAAGACTCAAAAATTGAAAATATGGTTTCTTGTATTATGTAGAAAATTTAACTAATCGACTCCATAATTTATTTTGATAAAAACGAAATTGTCAGAGTTGTGACATTATGAAAATTCGAAAATATAAACGAAAATGAGAATTTTTACGTAAACAACGCAAGACATGAAAAAAAGTTTGAAGAAAAAAATTTTTAATTTTTGGGAGCCCTCCAGGATAATCTTTACAACTTTTCGAGTTTTCTCAGAAAATCGAAAATTCAAATTTTGTTGGCACAAAAAATAGTGAAAAATAAAAAGATTCATTTTTCGGTCAAACTATGCTGGCACGGGAAAATGTAAATGAACTAAAATTGTCAACCAAAGAAAGATCTACAAATTTGGTAAAATTAACTTTTTGATAGGACAAGTAGTTTTTGCTTCATTTATAAAAAAGCATATAAAAATTCAGAAAAAAAAACTTTTGGACAATTGACACAAGGTAAGGAAAAATCAAATAGACGCAACTTCTCTACCAGGAAAGTATCTTTAAATGTGTTATCAACTTCTTTAACATGATATGAATTTTCCATTTCAATCAGGAAAGATAACAGTTAAAATGATAGAATAAAATTTTTTAAAAAATGACTAAAGCTAACACAGAAGATTGATAGAGAAAAGTTGTTCACCCGAAAAATATCTGTAAGTTTTTCATAATTTTTTCCCACTGAACGCGTAGTTTTTGTTTCAATCGTAAAAAAAAAAAAATTAAAAATTAAAAAATCGAATTTCGAGTGCGCGGCACGAGGCACGCGATGAGAATGTATTCGTTAATGCCGGAGAAGCTTCAACAAAAGAGAATTCACATTCATAATGCGCGTAGCGCGAGGTAAATTCATAGCCGAGCGCGGAGCGCGAGGTGAGATTACCATTGAGCGCGATGCGCGAGATCTGAAAGTCGCGTGCCCTAGGCGCGCTCATACTTGCGATCCACGCGCAAGGCGCGCGTTAAGAATGTGCCCGCGCAGCCGGCAGATTTTTTTATATTGAACTTCATTAATAAGAAAGGATAACAAATTGTCCACTTTCGCGCAGTGGGAAGTTTCTCTTCACCAATCAATTTAATGCCCATAATTACATCTAATAAAATGACACGAAATACATATGAGTTGTTTATACCTAATATCAACTCATTCTGATACAGTCATATAGTATATGCAATACTGGAAGACACTAAGATGGATGTAAATACTATTGCATATTTTAATGATACTATTTATCAATAAATCGGTTTGGAACTATTGCATCCCATGAGGTAGAATGGCATCCATTCCAGCCAAAGTTGATCTTTAGAGTGAGAGGCTTCAGTCCTTGAGCTGCTGGTGGATGCTGCAAACATCATACAGCAGAGCAGTCCCTCAAGATCATGCTTTTGTGCATGTGACCACATATGTGTGATTCCAATTAACATTATCCTAGATATAAGATGAGCAACTAGGAATTTCCATATTCCACATTATAAGGTTAACGCGCAAGGTGTGATCACTGATCACTTTTCGCCAAGATCGTTGATCGCATGATAAAGTACATCCGTCACCTTGGGTCCGCATCACGCACACGTCTGCTAGAATTTTTCTCCTCAGATCACGGATGGTCGAGGATATTCCACGTAATACATGGGAAATGAATGATGAGCAGATTTATAATTAGCACATTGAGATGCTGGCGTTGATGGTTATCAGGATTATTTGCAATAATCGATTATTATTGGTCTGTGCATGCGAGTTTATTACGTTTTTTTCATCGTGTCTGGGGCAATTAATGGATTGTCAGAGTATTTTATTGATTCCAGGATTTTTATCGGATCATCAGGTTCTCTTAGATCACGCAAATGAAGACTTGATTTTTCAAGATCTGTGAAGAGATAGAATAATAGATTCAAACCCACGCAGTTACTGTTTATTGTCTTTTGAATCGAATTGCAGTTTTTCATTCTGTTAGAGAGGATTTCTGAAAGGTGAGGATAATATCGTTTTCAAATTTTTTGCTAGGTTTCTGTATCAAAGCATACACGGACCACAGGCGAAGAAAAGAGCAGGTTGCAAGTAGCCTTTATTTTCAGAGAAAACATTATCGTAACACCCGACTTGTCCATGGCGATGAATGCTGACTCGTTTGCTCGTGCGTGCATTGAAATAATATTTAACTATTTGCATGCAAGCATGCGATAGCATTCAAGTAACGTGGACCGTCGGATCACGCGTCGCTCATTGAGAGTGTGTGGTCGGGAAAGTTACAGATGCATTAATAAATTTTTTTAAAATAAATATTAAAAGAACTCAGAAGAGAATCTGAATGTTCTGCAGAATTTTGGATTGAAATGATGAAAAATTTTTTTTGTGAAGGTATCATGGAACCAAAAACATCTTCTTAGGTACAAATGTGGAGCAGTTTTGTTGCCTAATTTTTTTCACATGTTGTGTAGTTTTTCTGAAAATTCGATGAAAAACTTTTCTCTATCAATCTTCTGTTCTAGCCTTAGTCATTTTTTCAGAAATTTTATTATTTCAGTTTTATAGTTATCTTTCCTGATTGAAATAAAAAATACATATCCTGTTCAAGAAGTTGATAACACATTTGAAGGTATTTTCCTGGTAAGAAACTTGCGTCTATTCGATTTTTCCTTCGCCTGTATCAATTGTCCAAAAGTTCTTTTTTTTCATTTTCTATATGCTTTTTTAAAAATGGAGCAAAAACTACTTGTCCTATCAAAGAAGATAATTTGGCCAAATTTATAGATCTTTTTTTGGTGCACAATTTTATTTCATTTACATTTTCCCGTACCTTAAATAGTTTGGCCAAAAAATTAATCTTTCTATTTTTCACTATTTTTTATGCGACCAAAATTTGAATTTTAGATTTTTTGAGAAAACTCAAGAAGTTTTGAAGACCATCCTGGAGGGCTCCCGAAAAGAAACATTTTTTTCCTCCAAACCCTTTTTCATATCTTGCGTTGTTTGCGTAAAAATTCTCATTTTCGTTTATATTTTCGAATTTTAAATGTCATAACTCTGACCATTTTGTTTTTATCAAAAAAAAAATCATGAGGATAAACTGTTTCGCTTCTTACCTGCTACAAAAGACCGTACTTAAAATTTATGTGCCTTGGAAAAAAATCCAAAAAAATTTTCAAAATGCTCCCCATCTTTCATTCCTGATACAAAACAGCTGATGAACGAACTCGTTTTGTATTTTTGGTCCCTAGAAATGGTTGCCAAAGCACGATCGAATATCATCATTCTTTCGAAAGTTATCGAGTTCACAGATTATTTTTCATGGTTTTTTTTGGGCAATCAAAAATGGAATTGTCGAATTTCCGAGGAAACTCGAAAAGTCGTATTCACGATCTTGTAGGGCTCCCAAGAAGAAACATTTTTGCTCTGTGACTTTCTTTCCAATCTCGTGTTCTTTGGCTGGAAACTTGCATTTTCTTTTTTTTTTTGAATTTCGAAAATGCCACAACTATGACAATTTTGTTTTTATAGAAAAAGGTATATTCCACTTTTCACCTACTACAAGAAACTGTACTTACAATTTTTGCGTCTTGGAAAAAGAGTCCAAAAAAATGCTCAAAATGTTCCTCCTTTTAGATGCTTCATCCAAAATATCTGGTTAACGAACTTGACCTGTTTTTTGGTGCCTCGCAATGTGTGCCAAAAGGCAATCCAATCCGATCATTCTTTCGAAAGTTATCATGTATTCAGATTACAGACTACAGACTGCAGACTACGGACTACGGACTACAGACTACAGACAGACAGACAGGCAGACACCTTCGTGAGAACCATTTTTTCTGACTCAGGGGGTCTCAGAACGTGGAGATTTCATCAAATCCGCGAAAGTCAATTTTTACTAAAACCAATACCTTCTGATTCAGGATAGGAATGTGAATTTTTTCTTTGAATATTAATAACAGAAAAAGAGTTGCAAAAATTTTTTACGCAAAATCATATAGGTTCATCGACTAGCTGATTAAATTATCTTCAAAAATTTTTTTTTTCTTTTTTATACGTTGAAAATTGGCCGAGTAATCTTTCCCGCATAATCGAAAAATTATGGAAATCATATTTCGAGAAAAACGCAGTTGTTCGCAGTGAACTCGTGAGCTCGTAGTCGTCGTCGTCGTCGTCGTCGAGGTCATCGTCGTCGTTGTTGTTGTTTTTGTTGTTGTTGTTTTTGTTGTTGTTGTTGTTGTGGTTGTTGTTGTTGTCTGGAACAGTTCTCAAAATTTTTTACAAATCTTTTCTCGATTGGACACGTGGTTTTTTTTTTACAAAAATAATATAGATATGACACATCCATTTTGTGGACAAACGTAACGACATAGGAAAATAATATTTGGAAACACAATGGTCGACTTTTTAATGTTGAAGAACTTTTAACTAAACCATTTTGTGATAAGACAAGTAGTTTTTTTGGGGGGAAAAGTATTTTTTTTCAAAAAAGCCATTTTTGAGGCCAATCTGTACGCGGAAGGAGAAAAATGTAAGAGAACAAAATTTTGAAAGAGAAAAGATTTACAAATTTTTTTTCAACTATTTTTTGATTGAACACGAAATGTAAAAAAGAATCATTTTTTAATAAACTAACAAATTTGGTGGCCAAACGGTACAAGACGGAAGAAATATGTTCATAGAAAAATTATTTACTCAAGAAAGATCTACAAATTTAATGCCAACCATTTTTTGATGAAACATGCAGTTTTTGTTTTATTACCAATAGAAGTATCAAGAATAAAAATAAATTTTTTGGCCAAACTGTACGAGATTGGAGAAAATGTTGATAGGAAAAATTGCCCATTTCAAGAAAATCAACATAATTTCACAATTATGAAAGCAAGACTATGAAATACATTTGTTCCAATATTAATGCTTATGTTTATGTTTCGTTTGGCATCATCTGCACAAGCGGTCCCAGACCGAAGTATACTAATTAATATATTTTACATTCAATATAAAAATGAAAATTGTAGATAATATACAAAAGTGTATGTTTTGAAAAAATTCTTATCGAGTGCGAAGCACGAGATACGCGAGCAGAATGTATTCGTTAAGGCCAAAAAAGCATGAAAAAAAAGAATCGACAATCACCATATTACAGCAGTTTACGTTTTACTTTCCATTTTCAAAAGATCTATAAACAAATGTAAGGGAGTACAAAGTCCGAGCGCGAAGCGCGAGATTCGACAGATGTTTTTTTTTTAGAGATTTCATCATTTGGTTATAAATTTATTCATTTTGTTGAAAATTCAACAATCATTTTAGAAATTCATGGTTTTTTGTTTGTAAATTCAACTGCTTCGTAGAAAAAATCTCTTTTTTGGCTTGGCAATTCAACAGTTAAATTAAATCTTTCTTTTCAATTGACTGAAAAATTTTGCTGGGTTAGAAATTCAAATTTTTTTCGAATATTCGTCCTTGTCTATTAAACTCAATCTTTTTCGTTAGAAATTCGATATTTTTTGATTGAACTAATCAACTGTTTTCAATAGAAGACTAAAATATTGTTCAATTGAAAAATGAAGTACCACATTGTTAGTACAGTATTCATCAGTTTTGGTTCAGGATTAAATTATAGTGCTTGATATTCGTCCTTTCTGATGGAATGGAATGGTATTTTATTTAAAAAATTTCCTATTTTTCAAAAATTTGATACCAAGAAAATTGGTGCATCATAATAAGGAAAGTTTACTTCATTTTGTCTTTGGGTGAAATATTTTTTTTGGTACTCTGCTTTGCTTCAAAATTCTCATACAAATTTTATATAAATTTTAATATCAATCTGTTCTGGTTGAAGATTGAAGTATTTTGTCGTAAGTTTTACATTTTTGGTTAAAACATCAATTAATTGATTTCTGCTTGAAAAAGTATCTTTCCTAGTTGAAAATTTGCCATTTCCTTGTTTTTTGGCTTGAATGTAGGGAAAATTGATAAACGATTGAAATACAACCTAACTATTTTTTATTTTGAATGCAAGTTTCCAAGTTTCTTCTTTTTTGGCCAAAAATATAATTATTTTGGTGAAATTTCATCCTCATTCTTTAAAAATTAATCTGTTTTCGTTGAGAATTGAACTTTTTTGTTGGAAGTTGAGATTTTTCAGTTGATTGAACTGTAATTCTTCTCAAATAAAAATATATTCTGATAAAAATATCCACTTATACATTCGTCGTTCAGATTTTACGCTTGTTATATGAAAATTAGTTGTTTTTTTTTGTTGAGATTAGCCCATTTTACTCTAAATTTATTATTCCAATTTCTTTTTTTGGAGGTTTATACTCTGAATTCAATTTTTGTCTTAGGAAATGCATGGCATTTATTCGTAATTGACGTTATTTTGTAGACAAAAAAACTTTTTAATGAAACTTCATCTATTGGTTTAAAAATTTAACTATTTTGTTGAAAAATATTTTTCCTAGTTAAAATTGATTACACCAACTGAAAATTCAAGTATGCAATTTGAAGATTCATTATTTCAGTTGACAATTATATTAAGAGTTCATTCAATATTTCTATAAATATGTATATATATTTGTTTTTTGAATGAGAATTAATTTCTCGAACTGGGCTTTCAACTATTGCGATTTAATATTTCCTATTTAATTTTTATTGCTATAAAATATTGATATATTCTTCAAATAAAGATTTACCTTTCCATTGGAACTAACAGTTTTGTATTTTCCAGTAGGAGCTTCTTTTGCTCTAATATCACTTATTGCATTTTCGCTGTAGCTTCTGATGCCAATTATTCTTTTTCAATAAAAATTCCACTTTCGGTTAAAATTTGAACTTTTCCGTTCGAAACAAATTTTTCGTTTAGAAGATTCATCTCTTTGGCCTAAAATTCTATTATTTTGTAAAAATTTATGTATTTCGTTCAAATTTATATATTTTGTTGAAAACTGATGTATTTCGTTGATAAATAATTCGTCATTTTAGAAAAAAACCTAATCTCCTTGGTTATAAGATCAACTTTTGGTAAATAAGGCTACTGTTTTGTCAGATATCCGTTATTCCGTTCGAAATAATTTTTTTCCAACCCATTTTTTTGGATTTTAAATTTGATTGTGTTATGGAAAATTGTCTTTCTTACATAGAAAATTCGAAAATTGGTTTCAAATCTTTTTATTTCCCTTTGGAAGAATCGTTCTTGGTTGAAAGTTTCAACTCTTTTTTGGCAACTAGTATTTTTATTTGAGAATAATTATATTCTTGCTTAAATATAAGTTACTCCTTTTTTCGAAAAAATTCAACCATTTTATCTAGAATTTAATAATTTGGTTCCAGATTCATTCATTCGGTAAATTCGATCTCATTTGATAGAAAATCAATTTTTTTCCAACTGAAAAGGAAGCCTTTCATTTTCGGCTAGTAATTTATTCATTTTTAGTTTAAATTCTTCCAGTTTGTTGAAGGTCTAGATTTTGTTTAAAATTCGTCTTTTTAGTAGGAACTTAGTCCTCTTGGTTTAGAAATTGGAAATTATTTATTGGTTGGATATGCAACTGTTTTGTTGCAATCCACAAATTTTATCTTTTTGATCTGAAGTTGTTAATCAGAATGATATTCAAAAGTTGAGTATTCCAGTGTTTACTCTAATACCAAATTTTTCATCAACAACTCATTTTTCATCATCATCAATTATGTTTTTCTCAGGAAAGAATCATTTGTTACGCACAATAGACCTGTCGTAAAATCAAATCCAACCAAGGCAAGTTTTGGAAAACTTTCTGATTGTCCCAAGAGAAACCACATATACAATACAAGCACATAATAAAACATAAATGGTCTGAATATATTTCATTGTCCAATCTAAATACATCAAAATTCTTCTATTCTTTCTTTAAAAAAAAAGAGGGAGAGATCCGCTATCAATCTTTTATAAATCAGGACTCTCAATAGGGGCGGTTCTATCGCTTTTTTATGTTTCTCGATCAACAGCAACAATTGATGAAATCTAAAGTTCAAGAAGACCACAGAACAGATTTTGGACGCGTGTAAAGGTGTCTCTGATCCACCCTGAAGAACTTGGTCGCGTTCCTCTGACTTTTATAAAATATAGAAGTCGTGCGGCATTTCGAGGAGGGTGGATAATTTATTGGCTGCCCTTGTAGTTGACTACCCGACTCATTTTCGAAAGAACTGACGATCTTTCACTCTTCTCGGCTACTCAACAAGAAGCAGATCAAAGTGTAGGGAGGGACATAGAAAAAGAGGGAAAAATGATGGTGAGAACGAGAGGTGGAGTGGTCGAAAAATAGGGGCAGAACGAAGCCACTCGAAGGTGTCACAGGGCATTCAGGGAAACCAAAACATCTTTTCTCATCCGACACGGACAATAACGACCCCGTTGATCGATCTGACAATAGAGACTGACCCTGGTCCAGATCCCAGATAAAATTCGCATTATTTGAAGAGATCAGTGGACCACGTGAGCTGGACTGGGTCGCGAGTCCTCAATAGATGAGGTCCTTTATTCCCGTAATTGTCCTGCTCGACGCGAAGGCTTTCTAAGAGAGACACTTATTTATCGCAATTGCGAAGGAATAGACCCCCGGCTGTCTCTCAAATCACCGACGCGTTCCAAAGAAGCCAATACATGCTTTTAACACGAGTGACTATTATGGATCTGAAACATTTTATCCTTATTCTGTTCTCATTTGAACAAAAATTTATTTGGAGATATGAGAATGACAACTGGATGAAAAGCTCGAGTAAAATTGGTTTGTATGGACGTTTGTATGGATCTATTCTTGAATATTTACAAAGAATTGTATACTTTGTTAACAACAATTGGAATGGTTACAATAAAAATGAGCTCTCTTAACAGATCTTTCCTTTAGAAACGTACGAATCAAATACGCTATTTTTTAACATAATTTGGTTTTAAAATTATAAGTGTTCATTAGGGGGGTCCAAAAATTTTTTTTTCGAATTTTTATGCAAAACGCCCGGAAATTTGTTCCAATCCACAAGAAAATAAATGCATTTTTTTTTTGAAAAAAAATATATGTTTAGAGATATATTAAATACTATTCGAAAAATTTTACCTTTTTTAATCATTAATTATTTATTTAAATTGATAAATTTAAATGATTTAGATGATAAAATTTTTAATATATATAATATTATTAATTTACTTATTATTATTAGATCTTTTATAAGAATTAGATTAACTTATTTATTGTCGCAAGCCCACAGTGAAGTTTAACACGTATTTCCCATAAAAAAAATACGTTTTTGTAAATTTTATTCAGAAATCTCAAAATTAGATGAATCGAGTTCGAAATTCACCATTTCTCTTCACAATTAGTCACAGAATGCAAATAAAATATTACTTTTCAAATATCACCCCCATAAGTTGGTTTTATAGGGTCCCAAAAAACCCCCATAAGTGAAAAAATGGGTTATTCGAGTTTTTGTCAATAATTATGATTTTTTCCGGTTTTTTAACACAGATTATTTCAAATACATGAAATACTACTTTATACTGATACTAAGATGTTTATTCAGTCCTGAGGAGGCTCTTCGTCGAAGAGCGAAACGTTGAAGTTTCAAAATAAATGAGACCAGTAAACCAAAAAAAACTTTACATCTTTTAATTAGTTTATTCACATCGTTTAAACAATTTATTATTGTTTTCAGCATCTTTCTTTTAGAAAAGTGTTAGAAAGTCATGGTTTTTTCTGAATTTTTCAACTTGTTTTCAACGTTTCAGTTGAAACGAGGTGATAATCAATTAAAGTTAAAAAAAAGACTTGTTTAAACAATTTTTTATTATTCATAACAATATTCTCTTAGAATAATGCTACAAAGTTGAGGTTTTTTTCTGAAATATAAAACTTTTTGTCCACTTTTGACTTGAAGTGGGTAATTATTTAGTTTAATTAGGCAAAAATAATTGTTTAAACAAATTGTGAAAGTTCATAACTATCTTTTTCTAGAATAATGCTACATAGTTGCGGTTTTTTCCGGGATATTTTAAACTTCTTATCACTTTTCAGTTAGAATAAAGTAATAATTAATTCATGTTAAAAAACATTTTATTTAAATAATTCATTATCATTGCTCATAATATTTTCTTTGTTTAATGGTAGAAACTTGCGGTTTTTCCTGAAATTTTAAACTTTTTGCCCACTTTTAGCATCTTTCTTTTAGAAAAGGGTTAGAAAGTCATGGTTTTTTCCGAATTTTTCAACCTATTTTCAACGTTTCAGTTAAAGCATGGTAATAATCAATTGAAGTTAACAAAGATAATTGTTTAAACAATTTTTTATGATTCATAACAATATTATCTTAGAATAATGCTACAAAGTTGCGGTTTTTTTCTGAAATATAAAACTTTTTGGCCACTTTTGACTTGAAGTGGGTAATTATTTAGTTTAATTAGGCAAAAATAATTGTTTAAACAAATTGTGAAAGTTCATAACTATCTTTTTCTAGAATAATGCTACATAGTTGCGGTTTTTTCCGGGATATTTTAAACTTCTTATCACTTTTCAGTTAGAATAAAGTAATAATTAATTCATGTTAAAAAACATTTTATTTAAATAATTCATTATCATTGCTCATAATATTTTCTTTGTTTAATGGTAGAAACTTGCGGTTTTTCCTGAAATTTTAAACTTTTTGCCCACTTTTAGCATCTTTCTTTTAGAAAAGGGTTAGAAAGTCATGGTTTTTTCCGAATTTTTCAACCTATTCTCAACGTTTCAGTTAAAGCATGGTAATAATCAATTGAAGTTAACAAAGATAATTGTTTAAACAATTTTTTATGATTTATAACAATATTATCTTAGAATAATGCTACAAAGTTGCGGTTTTTTCCTGAAATTTTAAACTTTTTATCACTTTTCAGTTAGATCGAAGTATTAATTATTTCATGTTAAAAAACATTTCATTTAAACAATTCATTATCATTGCTAATAATATTTTCTTTGCTTAATGATAGAAACTTGCGGTTTTTTCTGAAATTGTAAACTTTTAGCCCACTTTCTACTTGAAGTGAGTTCATATTTTATTTAACTAAACAAAAATAATTTTTAAACAAGTTATTATTG
Organism: Neuroterus valhalla; assembly: GCA_011762715.2. Lineage (NCBI taxonomy): Eukaryota > Metazoa > Arthropoda > Insecta > Hymenoptera > Cynipidae > Neuroterus > Neuroterus valhalla. The sequence goes on from WSXT02237779.1 coordinate 12,897, forward strand.
TTAATACCAACCTTCTCTCAGACTAGTGCTAAAAAGTTGCGATTTTTTTTAACGTTTAAGCTTTTGATCAACTTCTCACTTAGTGAGGTAATAATGAAAGCGAGTTAACATAAATGCTTATTGAAACAAGTCATTATTGTTTATAACCATTTTCTCTTAAATAAACGCTAGAAAATTGTGGTTTTTTCTAAAATGTTTAACTTTGCACTGAATGGGATTTAAATAAAATTCACTTAGATTGAATTGATTTGATTGTTGGTTGAATTCGTTTGTTTTTTATTTAAAATAAAAAAAAAATTTTTTGAATATCAACTATTATATTTTTGATTAAGAACTTATATTTTTGGGTTGAAAATTCAACTCTTTGGTTGAAAATTGAACTACTTTCACAAAAATTCAATTTTTGCATTGGAGATCGATGATTTTAGTAGGAAATTCGAAATTAAAATTTCACTGAATGAATTCAGCTTTCTTGTTTTAATAAATTTTTTTTTTTAACGTTGAGAAGAGAATAAAAATAATTTACTTGAAACAATATAATACTATCTAAAATATGATTCTCTGGAATGTTTATTTATCATATTTGTTCACAACCAAAAAGGTAAAGCAAAGTTACGCATTTCAGAAAAAACCACAACTTTCTAGCACTTATCTCAGAGAAAATGATCATGAACATTAATAAATTGTTTAATTAAGCATGTTTGTTAACTCGCATTAATTATTACCTCACTAAGTGAGAAGTTGATAAAAAGCTTAATAGTTTAGAAAAAACCCCAACTTTTTAGCACTAGCCTAAGAGAAGATAGGTATTAACAATAATAATTTGTTTAAAAAATTATTTTTAATGAATTAAATTGAATATTAACTCACTCCGAGTGAAAAGTGGACAAAAAGTTTAAACTTTCAGAAAAAACCGCAAGTATCTATCATGAAGCAAAGGAAATATGATTAGCAATGATAATGAATTGTTTAAATAAGTTGTTTTTAACATGAATTTTAACATGAATTTTAACATGATTTTCTAAGAGAAAGATGCCCCAAACGATAATAAATAGTTTAAACGATGTAAATAAACATCAAATTATCAGTATAAAGTAGTCTTTCACGTATTTGAAACAATCAGGGTTAAAAAAACCGCAAAAAAATCATAATTAGCGCCAAAAACTCGAAAAACCTATTTTTTCACTTATGGGGGGTTTTCGGGACTCTATACAATGGACTTGTGAGGGTGATATTTGAAAAGTAATTTTTCATATTTCATTAGCATTCTGTGACCAGTTGTGAAGAGAAGTGGTGAATTTCGAACTCCATCAATCTAATTTTAAGATTTCTGAATAAAATTTACAAAAACGTATTTTTTTCTTATGGGAAATACGAGTTAAACTTCACGGGGCTTGCGGCACATCTAAATTTTTTTTTTTTTCAAAACAAAAAAAATGCGTTTATTTTTTTGTGGATTCGAACAAATTTCCGGGCGGTTCGCATAAAAATTCGAAAAAAAAATTTTCTAATGCATTTTCGGACCACCCTAGTATTAATGTGTTGTCGCAATAAAATGTAGAGGAAGCGTGAATGATTATAAGAGACAGCATTTTTGAGAGTGTGGAAGTCTGCAGTACTGTAGGAAGAAAGACTGGGGATGCTCGAAGAAATGGTGAAATCAGCGTGGCTGCCAACGAGAAAAATGAACCGTATACGAGAGCAAGAATAAAATTGAAGCGGAAGAAAGTACAACTAATTGTGTATTCAATCTCAGTTGTTTCAACCTTGTTTAGTAACAATTTATTATTTGAAAAAGTCACTCTTCTATTTATTATAATCACCAATCATTTCTTCTTAAACTGACAAATTTTGTATATTCTTGTATCAATTTCGAATTATGCATCTGATAAAAATTTGACGAAAAAAATTGATTTTTTAAATAAAAGAAGTTACCATGTCTACCTTACACTTTATTAAAATATAGTGGGTCAATTGATTTGTCTCGATCTGAGCCTTATTGTCCAAATACCACAAAGACCATAACTTCTTTACTCTTAGATGGAATTTAATAAACTATAAAGTCAATCCATCCGTCTCGATTCAAGGATTTTTTTATTCTGTTGCATCTACTGCAAATCATGTGTCTGAAAAAAATTTAAATTAAAAAACTGATTCTCCAAGTACCACAAACGATCATAACTTCTTAACTCTCAGATGGAATTTGATAAAATTTTAGGTCAAACTATCCGTCTCGACTCGAGAGTTTTTTTAATCTGTCACATCAACTGCAAATTATGTTTCTGAAAAAAATTTGACTATCAGAAAACTATTCCCCAAATACAACAAACCAACATAAGTTCTTTACACTTAGATGGAATTTAATACCATTTTAGGGAAATCTATCAGTCTCGACTCGAGGATTTTTTTATTCTGTGGCATCTACTGCAAATCATGTATCTGAAAAAAATTTAAATTAAAAAATTCATTCTCCCAATACCACATAAGCGACCATACTCTAAGATGGAATTGAATGAAATATTAGGTCAATCCATCCGTCTCGATTTAGAAATAATTTTATTCTGTTACATCAACTGCACCATAACTTCTGTACTCTTAGATGGAATTCAATAAAATTTTAAGTCAATCCATCCGTCCCGATTTAGGGATATTTTTATTCTGTTGCATCAACGGCAAATCATGTGTCTGAGACAAATTCAAATTAAAAAATTTATTCTCCAAATACCACAAACGACCATAACTTCTTACCTCTTAACTGGAATATAATAAAATATTAGGTTAATCTATCCGTCTCGACTCGAGGACTTTTTTATTCTGTTGCATCAATTGCAAATGATGTATCTGAAAAAAATTCGCCTATAAAAAAACCTATTCTCCACATAACGCAAACGACCATAACTTCTTTACTCTTAAATGG
>WSXT02237790.1:0-15813 GCA_011762715.2 Neuroterus valhalla
ACAATTTGATATAAAGAAGTTAACAATGAAAGAACAGAGACGCGCGCCTTGGCGCGCGTTACTCTCCTAGTAATAATAATAAAAAACTCGGCAGAAAATCGTCTAGTCGTTACATGGAGGGTTACCATGTAAGCCCCGTGTAAATCTATAAGTACAAGCATAAATATCCTTATGAGCTATCTTGTGCTTTCTTGAGATTTCTTAACAGGGCTCTTAAACCGCGCCAGATAAGCCACCAACGTTTCAGTTCCCGCTTTTCCTTTACTGTAGAATTTCATTTTGTGACGATTCATACAAAAAACGAAATAAAGAAACCACTAAAACAATGACCAACAGAACAGAAACCCTCATGAAGGACTCTGAACTTGAAAATGGATTAATATCTAAATTAATTTCTACTAATCCTATCTCTCCAAGATTTTTGGGACTCCCGAAAATCCACAAAAAAAACCTTCCACCTAGACCGTTCGTTAGCGTGATAAGCTGACCAACTCACAACCTAGCATGCTTCCTCACAAAAGAACTGAATCGTTTCACAGGAAACTCTATCACTCACGTTCTTTTAACCTCATCAAAAAGAAACAACAGGTTCACACTCAACCCCAAGACATCCTTCTTAGTTATGACGTAGTATCTATTTTTTACGAAAGTACTAATCCCTGCTACAATCGATATCATCGAATCATTTACAAACTTCCCCTCCGATCGTATATCTTTGATAGGACACCCTGTCAAGAATGCTTACTTTTCTTTCAATAAACGATTCTATGAACGAGCTTCAGGAGCAGCAAAGGGATCCTCAATTTCACGTGTAATAGCCAACATCTTCATGGAACATCTGGCAACTGAAGTCTCCAACAAATCCAAGCTCCCACCAAAATTCTGGTGCCGTTACGTTGACGATAATTTTGTGATCTGGAGACATGAACTAGATGAACTACACAAGTTTTCCGATTTCATCAACCGACTACATCCTAATATTCACTTCACCATGGAACTTCAACAAAACGGAAAATTGCTCTTAGCATAACTGTTGAGGTACTCTTCTAGTCACCAGCTTGAGATAATAGATAGTTTGTTCATGGTGAAAAGTGACGTCGAGAAACATCTCTTCTCCACAGCCGTTACCAAGCAAATGAAAATTTGTGACTTGTTTCTCAACTCTAAAGAATAAAGTAGTTAGAGGTGTGCTCCAATTTTTCTCATTTGAAACATATCGGCCTTTTTAGGTATACAAATTATTTTTATTATTTGATTATCATGTGTGTCCTGTGTTAATTATATGATACATACCCTGAAAAAAAAGGGTTTTCAGAATTTACCAATTTCATTTTTTCTCTCTTCAACACAGTTCCTTTGGGCTGCAATAGAAATGTGACAACGGAGAATGAGAATGCAGCGATTCACTTTTGAGGATGCCATTCCGCAGTATTGTCCATGCACTTTCTACATTTTCGTTGCCCTATTCTGTCTTTTAATATTCTTTGATGCCCTGTATATTTATTTAGCCCTCTACGATATACTATTTGTGCTTCTGGTTTCTGAAGATTCTCTATTCTTACTCGCGTCTGTTTCGGTTTTTATGGATTTTCTTTCCATCCTTGACCTAAGTTTATTTTTTAAATCATGAAAAAGTGATCTGATCCGAATTCAGAACCTCTTATAGCTTTCGTAGCATTAACAAGTCCTCTTAGTCTTCCGCCTGATACTACGAATTCCATCATACTTTCGGTATTACCTCCGCACCAAGTATGCATATGTATAATTTTTTGCCTAAACTAAGTGTTTGTATTAGAAACACTTTCCAAAACCTCAATTGATCAATTTACTCCCATCATTGTTCGTTTGTGGGTCTCCGAAATGATCGCGCACTCTGTCAGTACCTTTGCGTTGCACACCAACCCAATCGTTCATGTCTCCGAGTAATATTATCCTTTTTCCGAATGACATGCATATATTATATCATCCAACTCGTCTCAGGAGGTATCTTCTGCCTCCTTACTTTTATCATCAACAAGATCATAGTATTCTACTATAAATAGCCTTCTGATTCCCACTTTCATTTCACCCATAATGATGAAGGAGATACACACTCATTTATCACCTGGAACTCTTCTGGGAGCATTATGCTTTGTATCATTCATTGTGAAATGTATCCACCTTAGCACGAACTTCAAGCAAGAAATTCGTCCGTTGATGAAGTCATGTCCAAAAAAAGAGCTAATACGTCACGTGGTGTATCAATGCATAACGTTAGTCACGTAAAGAGTGTTTAGTATTTCTACAAACCTTATGCACCTCCAGAAATCCCCCTGTCCAGCTCTTAGCAGCCTGAAAATCCCCTAAGGTGTGGCAAATCCTCTTTTTAGAACGTCGTAGCCTGAAAAATTATTCCTGAATCCTCTTGCAAGAAAGATCCGTTCAAAAGCATTCATTTCATTCATTTCGAACATTCCTCCGCAGTGTACTATCATTTTGCAAAGTTGCTTGAAAATATTCTGAAAACAAAGTGCTTCATTAATTATATATTGGTCGATCAAAACGATGCACAGTGGGACCAAATCCGAAGAAGCAGGACAAAAACCCCAAAAAATTTTTTTTTTCTGTACAATTCTTCAAATGTATTTCCTTAAAGGACAGTTAGGACCATCGGATTCCGGGAATTAAACAAAAAAATTACCAAAAGCTTGCTTAAAATATCACTTTGAATCTGGTATTTGAGTGCGAAGATTCATGCGCGTGCAAGGCGCTGAAACACGTGCGTATCCGAATGTGCGTCAGGCAGTAGAAAAAGTGTTCGTTTTATTCTGCAACATGGCTGAGGCACATGAAGGTATGTAGAATTAACATAAATTATGAACGATTAAAAGAATAATATCACATAGAAAATAGTTAAGAGAAATTAAAATCTTAAAATGTGATTTTTTTAAGTTAAAAAATCATATTCATGGAAGGATACAAAAAAAGGTCATCTATGTTCCACAGTAAAACTTGTTTAGCCTTGCTCCTCAGAGATTAGATGTTCAAGGGGAACAAGATTTTTTTGCTTCTAGCTGCTATTCTGTCTCCAGTATAATTTTATATCCAATTTTTGAAGAAATTAAGAATTCTTCGCATCAGTGAATAATTTCAAATCCTTTGTATTATATGTGAATAAATTATGCATTACGTTTGCATAGGTTCACACTTCACTTGTTTTTTGTTATATTATCAACATTTTAAAATCATATCCTGTCCTTTTATAGTAATTAATTTCTCATTTCGAACTTACGCTTACCAAGATCATACTCTAAAAACATTCATATATTTATTTCAGCTAGAACAGGTGAATTCCTGAGTATGAACTTTTCATGGTATTGGATCCTTAATTTTGTTTGAAAAAAGTAATCTAATATGGCGGACTAGTTATCTAAAATAATATATTATTCTAACATTGCTCGATATGAAGGGTTTTGCGAGTTCACTGAATACGAATGGTGGACACGAATTCAAAAAAATTTGTCTACTAAGCGTATTCTTACTTTATGTTTGTTAGGTCACTACTTACGTGCCTTCCATCAAGTTTTTCTAAAAATGACAGATTCAATATAGTACATCAATGAAATAAATGATTCATTATTAAAAATCTTAATATTTTGTGCATTTCACTTGTCTATATGACGATGGTAAAGTAAGACTCATTTAAAACAAAATAGTATCCTCAATAATATGCTTATTCCAGAAAAATAATTATTCCATTGAATAAAAACTATACTAAGTCTGTTATTTTTGGAAAAACTCAATGACATGAGGTAGCGCCTTAAAAAACATAAATTAGGAATACGCTTAGTAGAAAAATTTTTTAAAGTTCGTGTGCACCATTTGAATTCAGTAACCTCACAGAACCCCTCACACCGAATAATGCTAGAATTAAATATTATCTTAGGTAACTAGTTCGCCAAATTAGATCTGCCATTTTGTTTTTGAAATTTTTAATACCGGATTCGTAGTTAGGAACCTCTAAAACCCCCTTAGACCGATTTTTAAAAGAATCAAAACTGTATTTAACATACTCGTCCGACATATTCGATCCGCCATTTTGTTTCTGAAATTTTCGACACTAGATCCGTAATCAGCGATTTCAAAAAACCCCCTTACACCAATTTTGAAAAGAATAAAAAATTTATTGAGCATACTCGTCCACCGTTTTGGATCCGACATTTTGTTTTTGAAATTTTTGTCACTGGATTCGTAGTCAACGACCTCGGAACCCTATTGCGCCAATGTTTAAGAGAATCGGAACTTTATTTAGCATACTCGTCCGCCATTTTGGATCCGCCATTTTTTTCTAAAATTTTTGACACTAGATTCGTAATCAGCGACCTCGAAAACCCCCTTACACCAAATTTGAAAAGGATAAAAAATTTATTTAGCATACTCGCCCGCCATATTGGATCCGCCATTTTGATTTGAAAGTTTTGACACCGGAATCGTAATCAGCGTCCGCAAAAACCTGTGAGTAAAGAAATTTGGCCCGATTTATGTACATTTTATAGTTTTGGCCACCTTTTCGGGATTTGGTCCCACTGTGCGATGGTAGGAGAGGGGGATTCATTCGAGTTATAGGTCAATACAAGTGATTTTATTCCAGTCATTTGTAAATCATGAGTAAATTGTAGAAAATTCATCTAAATCTTCAGTTATATCGGAGTGAATTGCCTTCAGCTACAGGTGCATTGATGATTTTTCCCAATCCTAAAAATGATAAACACGTTGACCAGTACAAATAGATTGTGGGCCTGGTCCTTCATAAAAAAGTTCATTTATAGGGTCGTTTTCATCTACTGCTTGAGGAAATTCAGCAATATTATCATGTATGGGTATTTTCACTTGTATAAATTTGAAAGGCGGTGGTCGTAGTCTTGGCTTGAAAATTGGCAGCAATTCGTTCTTATTCATTATTCCAACGATGCAATTATCCACTATTCCTACTTTCGGGAAACTTTCGCTCATGGCTCGGACCATGGATCCTTTGAATTTGAAAAGGTGAGCATTGAATTTGATGGGTTCGTGAGTTACTCTAGCAGGCCTACGTAAACGAATTGATTCTGTAAGAAAAATATGTTTGATTGCAGACGATTTATCCGAAAAAAAGTTTCAAAAAAAGTCCAAATAAAATGAAAGAAGATGAATTCCAAGCAAAAAATGTAATATAAGAATTTCACATGAACAAATTTCTAATCAAGAATGGTTCGATTCCTTCATTGACTTTCTTAAACAGAAGAATAATTGAAGAAAAGGAAGGAAACAAAATCAACTATTTGATTGCTTTAAATATCATTATTATCAGCACTTCATTATGATAATTTTAAAATCATATATAATTGTTCTTACCAACTGAATGAGTACAGACTACTAAAATGCCGCATAAAATCGCAGAAACGGTCTTCATTTTTTTCGATGGAGGGAAACTCGTCTTGATGAGTTTTTTAATTATTGGACGTTTAAATGAAGACAATATGATATTCTTCTTAATTCCTCAGTATATTTTTCACTGTTTGCTATTTTATTTGTCATCTGTATTTCATGCCTCTATTTCTCCCTCGTGATGCTGAATAAGTGAAAATATTTTACACTTGTGACGTTGTATTCGAACATTCAAAGGACAAACTGAATATTGTGAAACTCGTTTTCGAAGAACAGAAGGCTTTACAGTTGTTTACTGATTAAATACCCGTTGTCCCGCAATCCAATGGCCTTGCAGATACAAGATGACTCAAACAGTGTTTCTACCAGTGGCGTACCCTGACCTGGCGGGGCCCGGGCGAGAATCATTTAGGGGGCCTCCTACCTCCCTCTTCTTTTACTTAGCTAAATAAAAATATGAAGTATTTTTAACGTTAATTTATCAGATCCATTCAAATTATTAGAGAGATGTGGGATTTGGGGGCCCCTTGGTTCATGGGGCCCTGGTGTTTACCACCCCAAACAACCCCGGTAGGAACGCCACTGGTTCTTACATAAAATTCCGATATTTGGTCAGAGCAGTTCATTTTGGCAAAGAACTTTGGAATCCAACATAATAATTACACTCCAGAAGAAAGTATTGACAACCACATCATTGGAATCTCAAACGACGAAGATTATTACCTAAGCGATAGCGGTTAGACTCCGGACCAAAAAGATGAAATCTTCAAGAGGCAGTTATATTTTCTCACAATTTTGATCTAACCTTTAGACTGAATAAGAAATTCTTAAGTTTGGAAATTGAATTGCAATTTTACATTGAAAAAGGCCACCTTCCTACTCCGTACAGCTGGGAGGCCCGCAAAGGTCGCTCAAGCCCAAGCGGCTACCTTGGAATTCTATAGAACACTTTCAAAGCAATGAACAACTCTATCGTGGATGACGATCGTTCAAACAACTCCCATCATTTCATAAACATATTTACAAATAAAATAACGTTTTCACATAGAATTAACAACTAGTTATTAAGAGGATCCAGCAGCATATTCTGTTGCTTTTTTGTTGCTGAAAAGTAGAATCGCACCCCGATTTCGCAGCCAACCCTACGTGTCAAATGCACCATCGGCGTCGCATAATTGAGCTTGGGCAGCATAGGAGAGCAATCTCTGGCACAAAGAGTGCTATTGACATGCTGCTGGCGGCGTATTTTGTTTCTGCTTTGTTGCTGAAAAGCAGCATTACACGCTGATTCCGCAACCTGCCCCTTAGTGTCAAATCACCCCCAGCATCGCGGTATTAGGCTACGGCAGCATGGGAACACTATTTTGGAAACGGAGAGAGCTAAGAAAGCCAATCCAGCAGCATATTTTGTCGCATATTGAGTCGAACACATCCTCAGCATCGTTGTATCAAGCTAGGACAGCATAGGAGCGCTGTCTCAGAAACGGAGATAGCTGTAGACATGCGGCGACAGCGTATCTTGTTGCTATTTCGTAGCTGAAGCGAGCATCAGAACTCTATCCTGCGACCTTCCCCTGAGGTTACATCACACCTTGCTCCTGCAACCCACCCGTAAGTGTCTAACTCACCCCTGGCATTGTGGTATTCAGCATGAAAGTTCTATTTTGGCAAGAGATAGTCCAATTGATATGCGGTCTACGCATATTTTCTTATTTATTTGTTGCTGCAAGATGACTTCATGTTCTCATTCCGAAAGCCACCTCCGATCAAAAAAACCTCCTCTTTCTAGGCTATCAAAGCGTGTGCAATAAAGTATTTTGCTGTCGATAGGTTGATATTCGCTAGTCAAACATTTGCCGAGAAAGAGAAGCCCTAAATGCCAAATCATAAAAACTTATTTTCTTTTGCGATACTAGTGTACAATTGTTCAATCAAGATGAACGCTGAGTTGCATAGCAATACTTATTTTACTGCTTTCCAAAATTTTCGGGTTTTTATCTGAATGCACCTTTCCGAAGTATGCCGTTATTCCACTCAATCCCTCAAACGTGAATGCTGCAAATGCAAAACAACGCGGCATCATCGCATAAATCAACACTAAGGGGTAGTTTGCGAGACTTGGGTATGATGCTACCTTAAGCAACAAAATATCAACCAAAAACACCGCCAGCCGCATGTCGACAGCTCTCTTCGTTCCTAAGATAGCGCTCCCATGCTGTCGTAACCTAATACCGCGATGCTGAGGATGAGATCAACGCTCAGGAGTGGATTGCAGGATCAGGGTGTGATGCTACCTTAAAAAACAAATCAGAAAGAAATACGCCGCCAGCCACATGTCGATAGGACTCTCCGTTCTAAAAATAGCCCTCCTATGCTGCCGTAGCCTACTACCGCGATACCAAAAGTGAGTTCGCCACTTCGGGGTAGGTTTCAGGATCGGAATTTGATGCCACTTTTCAGCAACAATATATCAATTAAATATGCTGCTGGGTCTACTTTATAAGCTCTCTCCGTTCCCAAGATAGCGCTCGTATGCTGCCGTGGGTTAAGGTGCTTTGTCATGCATAGGCTTTCGCTGAAGCCATGATTCGTTTGCACTGATGAATTGTTGTTGTAATACTTGTCTCAACTCATCTTTAGATCCTAATGAAGCGTCGCACTTACTTCTTTTTTCCTGATATTGAGTTGTTTTTTGTCTTTGTTTGGAATTAAAATTAAGTACTTCTTGTGCTTAAAAGTCGACCCGCCACCATGCCTTGACAAATGCAAGGGTTACGTTGGTGAGTTGGTAATGATAATTTCGTAACTTGACGTGTTACCATGATTTTGACGTGCTAGCACTAAAACATTTTTTGGTTTGAAATAACAACAATTTTATTTTTCTCAGACGATTCATCCGTCTATAGTTTTATTACACTGTATTTTATTTTTAATTAGGATGTTGCGTCGGATGGAATGTCAACTTCAATTTTTCTCGTTTAGAATTATTCTGTGTTGGTTTTAAATTTCACTGTTTTGTTAAAAATTCAATTATCAATATTATATAATAATAACTAAATTATTATGTTTCATTTCAGACGTTTATTCTTGAAGTTTTCAGTTTTTAAGAAAAAAGTCTTATGATATTGAGAACAAATATCTTCAGGTGTTCCAGAAATTTATAAATCGCAGACTCTGGAATCTATTTAGATCTGGAGAAAAATCCCCAGACCTTGGAGCGCTGGGCTGGCGCGCATTCATTTTACCCTTCGTAGTGTTAGCACATCATCATCATGGTAACACGTCAAGTTACGAAATTATCATTACCAACTGATATAGCCATTATCCGTCGCGTTTGTCCAAGCTACTCGAGGCCGGCATTGCAGTGCACACCAATAACCGCTATTAAGCGTGTATGGCGGGCCCGATTTTTAGGCGCGAGAAGTACTTGATTTCCAATTCAAACAAAGACCAAAGATAACACAACATTCGAAAAAGAAGGATGTACGACGCTTTATTAGGGTCTAAAAATGAGGTGAGACGAATATTAAAACAAAAAACTCATCAGTGTAAGAGGATTATGGCTTTAGCGAGAGCCTCATTTAAGATACAGAAAATAATGTTTACAACTATTAAGCATCACGGTCTGAAATGTGCTCATAAATATTATTGGAAGTATGCAGGTTTCATGAGTGCAGGTGCAATAATTTTGAATTATACAGATAGAAAATATCATTTTAATAGACCTTATGCTTTCACGATGATCCATTAGGATAAATTAAGTTGTTTCAGGTTTCGATCGTGTACAAAAACGAAAAATTGTCGACGTTTCGCGAACGTTGCAGCTCGCATCTCCAGGACTGGCCCAAAACTGAGGTTTCAGGTTATGATGCTAAATTATTTATGCTCTCAACGATGTATGTGATGGGTCGAGGAACCCACTGTGGGGATCGGTCGAGCTTGATTGGCCAATCAATTCTATTTTTAAAAACCGGGAGGACGGAAAGCCAAATCGGATTGGTATTGTATCCATTGTCCCTATTCATGTTGTTAGGGTGTTTTAAGATTTCGATTGCTTCTCTATGTCTTCTTGGAAAAGTTTTGTTTGTTTTCGCGATAACGGTCGCTTTGTCAAATGAAATGCTATGCCCTGTTTCGATGTAATACTCAGCTAGTGCTGATTGCGTGAAATGTTTCAGCCTGACTTTACTCTCATGTTCCTTCATACGTTGGCTTACTGCTCTTCCGGTTTCTTTAATATTGACCTTGCCACAAGAGCAAGGGATTTTATAAACTCCTGGATCACTGAATGGTGCCTTTTTGTCTTTCGGGTTGTTTAGAAGTGGCCCTATTTTTGCAGGTGGTTTGAATATGGTTTTGATGTTGTTTTTATTGAGAATTCTTCCTATTTTTTGTGATACCTTGGAAATAGGGTAGGATGGTGGTCGCTCTCTTCTCTCTTTCTTTAGTTGGTTGTGTTGTCTTGTTTTCTCTGGTGTATTTTCTGATTGCTCTATCAATTTGTTCCTTCGTGTAATCATTTTGCATGAGGGTTTGTTTAACAATTTTGAATTCCATTTGTAAGATTTCTTTATCTGCTATGGAGACAGCTCTGTGAATGAGGGAGTTGATGATTGACTTTTGGGATGGGTGGTGGTGGAAGGAGGCATGGAGGTATCTCGTTGTGTGAGTAGGTTTCCTGTAAACTTCATGTCCTAATGTGTTATCAGATCTTTTGTAAACTAGAACGTCTAAGAAAGGCGATTGTCCGTTTTGTTCAATTTCCATGGTAAACTGGATATTGGGATGTAATTGGTTGATGAAATCGGAAAATTTGTGTGGTTCATCCAGTTCATGTCTCCAAATTACAAAAGTATCATCAACGTAACGGCACCAGAACTCTGGTGTGAGCTTGGATTGGCTGGAGATTTTAGTTTTCAGATGTTCCATAAAGATGTCAGGTATTACAGGTGAAATTGGAGATCCCATTGCTGCTCCTGAGGTTTGTTCATAGAATTGATTATTAAAAGAGAAGTAAGTATTGTTGAGACGATGTTCTATCGAAGGGATGAGATCAGGGGGAAAGTTTGCAAAGGATTTGATGATATCGATTGTATCAGGAATTGGTACTTTCGTGAAGAGAGATACTACGTCGAAACTCACGAGGATGTCTTGAGGTTGAATGTAAACCCGTTGTATCTTTTTAATGAAGTCAAAAGAATTTTGAACGTGAGTAATAGAATTTCCTGTAAAAGGATTCAGTTGTTTGGTTAGGAAGCGTGCCAGGTTATAAGTTGGTGAGTTTATTGCGCGTACGAGATCGGTCTGAGAGGAACCCTGTACTTGTGGAGTCCGTAAAGTCTTGGGGAAATAGGATTGGTTGGCATCAATTTGGATATTGTTTCTTTGTCAAGTTTTGAGTCCTTTAGGAGAGTTTTGGTTTAGTTGACCATTGTTTTAGTAGGGTCTTTTTCAGTTTTTTGTACGTATCGTCAGTTGAAAGGTCCTTGATTTCCTTTTCGTAATCTGCTTTATTATTTTTTACTGTAGTGTTGCCTTTGACTGCAGGCAATACGATGATGTCTTCATTCTGATTGACTCCTTTGATTGCTGTTCTCTCTTTTTTTGTCAAGTTCGAGGAGGAAAGTCAGGCTTGGCGTAAAATGATGGCCGTCCTCCGTCGAATGTCATTTGCTTTTTAAGGTGGAAGGTTATATATTGTAGACTCTAAATTGCTGATAATTCCTTCTTTCGGAATCTGGGAAGAAGCTACAGCAAAATTATGTCCTTTAGATAGGGCTGAAATCATTTCATCGCTCAGAGGGTGGCTAGAGATGTTTTTACTGTATTTTTGAGTGGTGTTTGCTTTACTGGAAGTAATTTTTCAAATTTTGTTTTTTGTTTTTTTTTTGTGTATATGTCTTTCGTCCGTTCGGACTGGTCAAACGATATGTGGTCCAATGTGGACCAAATGTCAAATCTTAGAGTATTAGACAAGAGAAGGTGGAGTTCTAATAGTTTTATGGGAGTAGTTCGTGAACTAAATTTAATGTAATTGATTCTTTCTTTCAGGAGAAGCAAACTTGTTTTGCGTGAAATAGATTTTGATTTGGTTGTACCTAGGTGGTTTTTCCATTGCAAGAATTTTGGGACAATGCTGTTGTCCCTGCATCGTTTCAAGAAAGCTGATGATGTTAGTAGCTTAGCTTGAGAAGACCTGAGCTTACTAAAGTTATTAACCTTAGTAAGAAAACTTTCCCCGTAGAGTTCTTTTATAATAGACTTCATGCTTACACGATGATCCATTATGATAAATTAAGTTGTTTCGGGTTGGGATCGTGTACAAAAACTAGAAAAATTGTCGACGTTTCGCAAACGTTGCAGCTCGCATCTTCAGGACTGGCCTAAAACTGAGGTTTCAGGTTATGATGCTATATTATAATATATGCTCTCAACGATGCCTGTGATTGGTCAAAGAACCCACTGTGGGGATTGGTCGAACCTAATTGACCAATCAATTCTTTGAACACATTGTACACGATCGAAACCCGAAAGAACTTAATTTAAGACAATATCATTATTGGCAAAATCACATTTCGTCACTGTATTAGATCAAAAATTGTGTCGATACAAAGATGGTTGAACACATAGTCACAGAACCATGGTTTCACATTTTGGAAATGTTCTTGGTCTCTTTTAGTGGAAAATTGGACTGTCTTGTAGATAATTCGTCCTTTGGTTTGCAAATTTGACGTTGATAGGAATCCCATTAAAGGATCTGGGAAATCGTTAATATAAACTGAGAATAGAGTTGGTCCAAGTACCGCGCCCTGAGGCATACCTTTTCTCAGTGGTCGGATGGGAGACCGTCGAGAGGTTGTAGTGTCCGAAAACTCAACTCGCTGCCTCCTGGTCAGAGGCACACCGAGGGAGGGGGGAGGGTGGATTTGCCCCGGATCCTGCGCCCAAAGGGGCCCTGCTGAATCAATATGCGACAATATTCTGCCTCAGGCCTTCTTCAGCTTATGTGCGCCCCTGCTCCTGCTCGAAATAAAGCTACTAAACCATTGCAGCGCAATATCAGATATACCCTCGAATTTTAATTTAGCTAGCAGGAGCCTGTAATCAAGTATCTCAAAAGCTCGCGATAGGTCAAGTAGGGCCAAGATCGTAACCTCGGAATCATCTAGAGCACGGTCTATGTTATCTGTCACGTCGAGCAAAGTAGTGGCCGCAGAAAACCCGCTCCTAAGCCCAGACTGGTGGAGAGGCAAAATACCACTAATGTTGATGAACGGAATGATTTCCTGAAAGCAGATCTTTACGAACGCTTTCGACAAGTATGGGAATACGGTGATTGAACGCAAATGCTTGGAAGAACTTGTGATGTTACATTCCGGAAGTGGGCGAACTATGCCCTCCTTCCAAGCCGTTGGGAAAACCCTTGTTCTCAACGAAGAGTTATGTCCAACAAAGCAGGCAAGTATGAGGGGATACAGAGAAAGATCGCAGTGCTATTGATACCGTCTTACTGTGTTGCCGTAGACTTAATAGATTTTACTGCAGGATACAAATGGCTGAAGTCAATCTTGTTGGAATGGAAAGGGTGCAGATTGCTGTGAACTATCGACGAGACGAGATCCTGAATCACTCTATCTGATTCTGTAGCTGGTGGCAGTGTATCGAGGAAGTGATTATGTATTTCTGTTGGATCAAGGAGAAGATCACCCTACGAGATGAGTCTCTGTCCGGACCAAACCCCGGCCTGGTACACTCTTTCCCACATGTGCATAGATGAAGGCCTCTCCCAGAAGCTGGAAAGGAAGTCAAACTTTCCGCGACGCATAGCAGCTGATGCAAGATTCCAAAGGAGTAAGTATTTAGCGTCATTAACATCCGTTTGCGATTAGAACGTGCTCTGTCTCTAGCTCTTGCAATTTTTTTAATAGCATGCCAATACTAGGGGAGCTTAGGTCTGGCTATTCTGAAATTTCGAACAGTACAAAACGTGTCTGTCAAAATAAGAATGATATCAGCAAAGCAGTTGCCTTTTTTGTTCAACGTGCTTGCGTTAATACGTTTATGCAATTTGTCGAAGTATGCTTCATCAAACGCTATACAATCTACCCTCTGAAAGTCTCCACCAAGACGAAACGACCCTTGCTTGATGTTAATTCCGCATGCAACTCGCATAAGACTAAATCGTGGTCAAAAGTTTGTGACAATTTAATAAAACTGAAATCCAGAGAAGATAATTCTTCGGTAATGAAGATACGGTCTATAACTGACGAAGAACTCTCCGAGGTGTGTGCAGGATCTTTGATCAACTGAAAAGGAGCGAAGGAGCGGGTGAGATTGAAAAGTTTTTATATTCTTGATCGATTCGTAACGGTAGAAGCAAAATTGAAATCGCCTATACATATTACGTAATCTGCAACACAGCTTGAACGGATCAGAACTTCCTCTAAGTTATCGTCCCATGAGGGACATGATCGTGGACTTCTGTATTACGCCAATTACAGTTTTTTAGGCAATTCGTTATTGCGCAAATATCTACTGGAATATTATTATCAGGGAGCACCCTGAGAGGTACAAAGTTATCAAGCAGCCCATAAAATCGCAGGTTGTCTTTGATGTCAATAACTACCCCTACCCCCCTCCTCTACGAGCTTCCACGCTAATACGATCCATGCGTATCACGTTGAAATCTCCGATAATTACTAAGATCTATGATATATAAATCATATATATGGCCTCGACATGAGCTAAACGGAGAGGTATTGAACAAGAATGATTGGCATTCGTTAAATAATAACATGGAGGTGAGACATCGAGTAGAGTACCCGAAGAACAAAGAGGATTAAAAGTATAGGACAACGGTATTAGAGAAGGGCTTTGCCTACGAATAAATAGGTTGTTCGAAATATCGCACGAAAAGGTGGATGGAAAAATGTGAGAAAGTTATTTAACACACCTGAGGCGTCTGAGACTCTGACCTGTGACAAGCTTTGTGAGGCCGAAGCAGGCACGCTGACAGTACTTGATTGATTCTTTAGGATCTTATTTTAGTTGACCAGGGTAGTTAAGAGATTGAGATGTTCGAAATGTTGATAACTGGTCGTTTATCAGAGTGAAACTAACTGTGAGAACTCACAGTACGGTTTTGACGTGTCGAACGTGCAACGACGTTCTTCTTCAGAAAAATTATTATAGAGCCTTACATTAACCTGTTTGACATAATATGGAGGTTTGAATTGTAAGATATATGGAGGTTATTCTAATTATTTATAGTTTTTCGTATTATCGAATAATTTGACGAAGCAGATTACAGAAACTCTAAACATTTAGTTTTCAATGTTGAAATAGGTTATGTTACCTTTTGGATGTAAAATTTACTATTGTGTTACATGTGATATATTTCATTTGTTATATCTTCCTTTATATTAAAATGTTGTGTAAAACTTAAACTTAACGTTTTTTGACTCCGTCTGCAGGACGGACATAACTAATCATTAGATTTAAATAAAAACCACAGGAGATATTAGATCTGCTTGTTTTTCTATGCCGTCCCGCAGACGGAGTAAAGACAAATTAGTGTGTATCCAGATAACAATTATGCTGCAGCATGTCAGCATCAGGCTATGTTGACACACAAGACATGCACGCAATCTGCAGAATGCAATCATAGCGTGCATGTTTTCTTGTAACGTTATCTTGCGAGCTCACAGTAACTGCAGCTCGACTGCAGAAGCTGTACTGAGAAAAAAGTTTAAACAATTAACAATGAACAAATGAAAAGTTTACATTTGGGAACATTCTTTAATTCAAAGGAACATTTATATCGTTTCAGAAAGTTTTTTTACCCTAATCATATATACATATGGAACTTTGTTTAAATTTTTTCCACATTAAAAAAAATTCTTTGATTCTTTGATTCTGTAGCTCCTACAGCCCAAATATTATTATTATTACTATTTAGTGATATTTATTATTTGAATCATTCATTACACAATCTTTCCCTTAAAAATTTGTTTATAAAACAATTTAAAAATTGAATATTATTTTAGGACAATAATGTTTACTATTTTTTCCAGGGAATAAGGAATATGAAAATCATTTATTATTTAAAAGTTCCTATTAAATCTCGCTGATTTTATATGGATGAAAAGATATGGAAAAAATATTTCTAATATATTAAACAAATTTTTTCCCTCCCTATATATTGAACATATACATATTTCTTTCCTATTTGATAAGCGTATATTGTAAGAGGATATTTCAG
This sequence comes from Neuroterus valhalla, assembly GCA_011762715.2. Taxonomy (NCBI): domain Eukaryota; kingdom Metazoa; phylum Arthropoda; class Insecta; order Hymenoptera; family Cynipidae; genus Neuroterus; species Neuroterus valhalla. Next base: position 15,668 of record WSXT02237790.1, read on the forward strand.
ATTGCGCGCACGTATCGAAAGATATCATAAGTATAGGATTCTAACTGAACGCGGCCCACCCCACCACCACCTAGCCCCACCTTGCGGTTTGGCAGCATGGGTGCATCTTTGTGTTGAACAAGTAAACGCGAGCCAACGTGAACGCA
>WSXT02237801.1:0-14502 GCA_011762715.2 Neuroterus valhalla
CGAAGCGCGAGTCAAATATATTATCGAGCGCGAAGCGCGAGATCCTACGGACGCGCGCCCTAGGCGCGCTGATACTGCGAGCTGCGCGCGAAGCGCGCGATGAGAATGTGCCCGCGAAGCGGGCAGATTTTTCCTAGTAGAATTATGCTCTTGTTCATGTGGAAAATTTTTCTGAAGTGTGCTATCGAATTCGGCTATCTACAAATTTCAGAAATTCACAGTTTTCGGGGATGAATATTTTCACGGTTTATCTTTTGAGGGTTCAAATTTCCCTCTGAAATTTGAAATACCGAGAATTTTTATTTTCCTGAAAAAATCGGTTTCAGTATATTTTTTTGACACATTCGCAATTTTTAAAATGGAAGACAATTATAAGATTTCAAAAAATGTAGGAAAGTGCCACGATAGTAATCATAATTATTTATTGTGAAGATAAATTTCGTAAAATTTATGAAATAATTAGATATTACGTTGTATGGATAACTTAAAAAGATGAATGTAAGTGGTAGTGATTGATAGGATTTTATGAATAATATTACATGCATCCTTGAAGTACTTCATTCCTGGATTCGTCTAATTACCATTATTGGCGACATATCGACAAATTCTTCGGTTAACCGGAAGTGGAGCATTTAAGCAATGAGAAATTCCTATGGATAAACCGATAATAACAGTTTAAAAATTATTGTCCTAGATTGAAGTTAAATGGAGGGAGATTATAAGATTCAGAAGGACTTTGCGAAGTTCTATTTTATTTCGTAAGATCTGGAAAATTTTTTTGAGAGACCAGGAAATTAAGACGAATCACACAGGATTGAGAAATTTCGAGGTGTTCTGATAATAATTCCAAATTCCAAGTTACACCGGGGCATTTCGTCGAGCTTTTGGAGATTTTTGGAAATTGAGAACCATTTTAAGCGGATTATGCAGAATCCCTAGAATTTTAAAACTATTTTTAAATTATGATGAGATTTCGGAAAATTTCAGTGAATTTTAAGAGATAATAAAGTATTGTGACAAATTTTTCAGGCTACTTGAGAATTCGGAAGCAATTTTTTCGGATTTCCAAGTCTTCCAGGGATTTTGACGGGTTTCGAGGTACTTCATAAGGAATCACAATATTTCGAAAGATTTTTGGGAATTCCAAGTAACACTGAAGGATTTTGCTGGATTTTGAGGATTCGGAAACCAATTTAGTTGATCACGAAGGATTTCCGAAAATCTTGAAATATTCCGAATTAATTACGAGGTTTCGAAGGATTTCGAAAGATTTCAAGGTTTTTTAAGAGATATCAAAGTATTCTGACTAATTTTTTATGGCTTCAAGAAGATGAAAGTGATTTTCGTGGATTACGAAGGATTTCAGCATTTCGGTATTTCGATTTTGGTATTCCATAAAAAATCAGAATATTTTAAATTTTCTTCGGAAATTCTGTGTTACACTTATGAACTTTTTTTAATTTTTGGAGATTTTAAGGTTTCGAGACCGATTTCAGCAGATTAAGAGTTTCAAGCCATTTTTAAGTTTTCGGGAGGATAAATAGATTTCGAAGGATTTTAATGGATTCCTGGAAAAGTCAAAGTATTTTGACAGATTTTCGAGAGTTTTGAGAAACTAAAATAAATTTTCTCGCATTTCAAAGGGCTTCTGTGATTTCGAGGGATTTCAGTGTATTTCATCAGGAATCTCAATATTTCGAATGATCTTTTGAAATTCCAAGTAACACGAAAAGATTGCTCACATTTTTGGGAATTTCAAGGTGTAGAAAACTATTTTAGTGGATTGCGAGGAATTTCCAGAAATTGGAAACTATTTCGAAAGAATCATGAGATTTAGCAGAATTTAAGTTGATTTAAGGGTATTTTAAGAGATGAGAAAGTATTCTGACGGATTTCGGAATTTAAATTTGATTTTAATGACGGGATTCCCAATTTAAATTGAGGATTTTGCCAGATTTTCGAGAATCTAAAGGATTTGAGAGGCAGTTTTAAACGCAATCACGCGGATTACAAAGGATTTCGGGATTTCGACGAGTTTTGTGGGATCTTATAATTATTCACAGTATTTCGTTTTTTTTTTTTTTAAGAATCACGAGATTAGAAACAGTTTAGTAGATTTCAGCGTATTTTTGAAAATACCAAAGTATTCTGACCGATTTCAAGGGTTTCATTAATTTGAAAGCATTCAGGCGGATAACAAAGGAATTAGGGATTTCGACGAATTTTTTGGTTTCTCAGATCACTAAAAATTCTGGGTGATTTCGAATTTCCAAAGAATTCCGGGAATTCATACGGATTTCAAGGTATTTTAAGAGAAATAACAATATTTCGAATTATTTTGTGAAATTCGAAGTAACACTAAAGGATTTTGTTGGATTTTTGGAAATCTTAAGGTTTGGCGAACCATTTTAGTGAATTCGGAAGATTCCCGAATTTTAAAACTATTTCGAAAGAGTCTCGATATTTCGAAGGATTTCAGGGCATTTCAGGAGGTATCAAAATATTCTGATCGATATTGAGGGTCCCACGAATTTGGAAGCAATTTCTGCGGAATATAACGGATTCCGGTATTTTTTATTAAATATTCCGATTTCGTTTTTCTATAAGGATTTCGAATATTTTGAATATTTTGAAAATCAAGGTAACACTCAAAGATTCTTTCGGATTATTAGAAATTTTGAGGATTCGAGAACGATTCCGGCGGATTACAAAAATTTAAAAGTATTACGAGATATTCGGAAGAATCAAGAGATTTCGAAGAATTTCAGTGGATTTCATGAGATATCAAAGTATTGCGACAATTTTTTCTACGGTTTTTGAGAATTTGGAAGCAATTTTTCGTATTCAAAAAAGTCCCGGGGATTTTGACGGACTTCGAGATATTTCATTAGGATTTAAAATATTTGTAATGTTTTTTTTTTAATTTCAAGTAAGATTGTAGGATTCGGGAAGTTTAAGGTTTTGAGAACCTTGAATTTCAGGGTATTTCAAGAGATAACAAAGTATTCTCACCGATTTCAAGGGTTTCACGAATTTGAGAACCATTCGCGCGGATTACATAGGATTTTTCGATTCCGACGAATTTTGTGGTATCGTATGAGGAACCACATTATTTGGAAATTTTTCTTGAATTTCCTATTCAAATTACCGATTTAGCAAAATTTTTGGAAATTTCAAAGATTTGAGAATTATATGAACGGATCACAAAGAAGTCCGAATAATGTTTGATTTCCAAAGAATCATGGAATTTCGAAGGATTTCAGGGTATTTCAGTGTATTTCAGGATATATCAAAATATTCTGACGGATGAACAATGGCTTCCAAAGTTTGAAAGCAATTTTTGTGGAATAAAAACGATTTCAGATATTTTCACGGGTTTTGAAGTATTTCATAAGAAATCACAATATTTCAATTTTTCTTTTGGAATTGCAGGTGAATGGTTTTTCCAATTCTTGTGAGATTTTGAAGCCTTTTTTGTTTTATAGAAGTTGTTACTTATGGATGGAATATAACTTCCAATTGATAATCAGAAAAAATTTTTATACCATTTTATTGCTTTTTTTTGAGTAATTTGCTTGTGAAAGAGAAGTGGGAAATCAGTGTTTTTATAAATTTAATTATCGTGGTTATTGAATGAAGGTCGAGAATATATACGGGTGAACAATGTTCATTTGTTCATAACAATCTTCTGCTACCAGAATTCAAGAGAGTTATGGTTTTTCTGTAACTTTTGGCGTTTCATTGACTCTTAAGTTCGCAGCAAATATCGAGTAATAATTTATTAGCAATAACAGTGATGAAAGTTTACGAAAATAGAAGTTGAAAACCACAATATATTTCCCAACTAATTTGAGAGAATATGAAACAAGATGAATAAAAATGTATATTCATTTGAAATATAATAAATATCTTATTGATTAAATGATTGAACAAATTCAGAAAATTATGTTGAAAGTTATACGTTGAAAACTACCTCTTCCTAGCATTACTGCAACAGAAGCTAGTTATATTAATAATGCATTTTTCACCCAGCAAGATTGTATATCCGAAAAATTATCAATTAACTTTAGATGAAAAGTAGGAAAAAAGTTTTTCTCAGAGAAAACAACTTCCATGCATTACTATAGGATGAAATAGTTTCAAACAATCATGTTACTTCGAATGAAATTATAATAACTCCACTCTGGGTACAACTTTCAATTGATTCTTTCATTCCCTCAACTGAAAAGTTCAGAAGATCTCTAGAATTCAGAAAACAGTGTCTTTTTTCTTTTTCGAGAGGGAATTGCTGTAAACAATGATAAAATGTTTGATAATTTGTTTTAACCCTTGCTTACCACACTTCTCTGGGGTAACACGCTTACCACACATGGGTCCAACGGACCCAGGCGAGAAGCGTTGTTGTGATAAGTAAACAATTACATGTATTGACTTAAAAAAATTTTCAGAACTTCATGAATACTTAATTTAAAAGACTGTATAGCTTTTATAGCCAAAAATCAAATTTCAATTTGTTCCAAAAGATGCTAAAGTCAAAAAAGTAGAAAAAATGACCTTTGTTACTAAAAAATTCAAAACTTTTTTTATTTTTTCATAATAAGGGCTAAAAGTTTAGGGCAGTCTTCTACTAATATACTACTACAAGTACAAAAATAGTATTTCAGTGGACCTTAAAAAAAGTATATTTATTTTGGAGGATGAATGACGAAAAAAAAGTAAAAAAAATGAAATAGATGTATTTGTCAAATAACACTATTATATTATTTATCACAAGATGATATTTATCAAAAATATTTTCTTGCAACGCTTCTAAATCACCATTGTATGGAATCAATGAAAAATAACATAAAACTAATTTTTTTTCAACGTAAGTTACAGCAATCTTTGCAAATAACGGCGCTGTGTTCTTGGCAAGTAGCAAGTTTGCAAGAAGCACAACCAATTTTTGTTTTCCTATCTTTTTTCGAACCACAGAGATCACATCGTCGCTTTACCTGGAATTCAACTTGCTCTACAGACTTTGAATTTGGTTGATCGATTTGCAATATTGCTGCTATACCGATTTTTATATCCTTGCACAAAGTAGCAGTTTCGTTATATCTACGCTGTAAATGCGGCTTTACAAGAAACTTATATATTTTATCCAAGCAGTCTTCATCGTCAAAAATTTATCTTCACTTCATTTACGAACTATTGTTATAATTACGTTGTAAATTTTTATATAAACAATTAGAGTTTGTTAAAGATACTTAATACGCTTCATTCTTCAATGTAAAACCGTTTCTTACTAAAAAAAAATTCAGTTCAAAAAATCGTTCTCGAACGTACTTACCACACATGGGTCCAAAAAACCCAGACCTACGTTTGGCCAGTTGCTGAAAATAGACTTATGGCTCTAGCTTTATGCTAAATGGCCTGAAGGGTAGTTGAACTCTTTAACTATCGGCAAACGTTGCTATAGATCGGTTTCTATTGAATTTAGGTACCTAAAATTAGGGCGCAAAAAGCACATGGGTCCACTGGACCCAGTGTGGTAAGCAAGGGTTAAACTACTGTTAACAGTGAATCGTGGTAGCTTATGTATGAGGAACAATTCTGCAAGATAAAAAACGCTCGATAATAATATTCACTGACGATAACTCGCAAAATCAAACATTTCACTTATAGAGCTATTTTGTTTCCCTGTAAAACAGATTTTTGGGGATGAAATTTGAATTCTCAATATTTCTGTAATGATTCCCTAGCAATAATTAAGGAATATGTACGGGAATTCAATGATATCAAGGCATGTGATACGTAGAAAATCAATTTTATCACAGAATGGAAATTTCCATACCTCTTACCTAATCAATCAATGAATAATTTTTGTAAATAGCAACTATCGTCATCTCATATTTTAATTATCGAAATTCCCATTCATTTATTGCAGTTCTAACTGTCTCACTTATTCTCCCCTCTTTTCCACTTTTTCTCGTTTTTCTTGTTGAATGAGAACTGAATTGTCAGAACCCGGTAGGGGATCCCACAAATTTTCATTAGAAGTTTATTCTTTCTCGATTTTAGCCAAGTAATAAATTCCACGGAATCTCTATTAATTTTTAAGGATGCAGTAGAAAATCTAGAGATTTTAATTTTTTTGTAATAAAGAACATTATTTTGAATGATTCCGAGAGGAGTCTCGGGAATTTCAAGCGATTCCGTATTTGTCATGGAATTTGAGTGATTTTTAGAAAAATAATTAATATTTAAAGATTTTTAGATGTTTCAATAAGACGTCACGGGGATTCCAAGAATTCTATAAGATTCTGAAGGATATTGAGAGGTTCCCAAATATTTTTTGGAATTGCAAAAAACTTCGAAAGATTCTGAGGAATTGCAAAAAATTACGGATTGTTTCACAGAACCTTGAAGAATTCCAGAGACAAACTGGGAGAGATATCAGAATATGTGACGTGCGCCGAAGAAAGGGGGCTTACTCTGGAAAAATCAAAATCGAGGTATTTACACCTTCCGATACTTTATGTGTTGCTCACACAAGTCACGTGTATCGGGTCGGCTTTGACCGCTCGCCCTAAAAAATTTCACTTTTCAGAGTAAGCCCCCTTTCTTCGGCGCACGTCACATATGTACAAATTAGTCTCCAGATAATGGAAAATTTTAAAGGAATATCAAAGACTTCAGAATTTTTGGAAATATCTTACGGGATTCAGAAGAATTTTTAAGAGATCAAAGGGACTTTAAGATATTCTGAAAAATATTTTGAGCAATCTGAAAGTATCTTGAAGGTTCCTGAAGAACTGGGAGAGATTTCGTAATATTCCCAAATGACTGGTCATGGACTGGTCATGGAAACAATTAGGTCATGTATCGTTCTCCCCCTTCCACGTCCTTCGAGGGAAGGAGGTGTCCCTGTGACTGGTCACGCAAAAATTTGGGTCACGTATCGTCCCTTTTTTCTCCGATTTCTGGGTGCAGGCAGATACCCTTGTGACTGGTCATGGAAACAATAAGCTCATACACCTTCCTCTTCTTCCTCGTCCTTTGAAGACAGGGAAGCGCCTTTTTTGCCTAGTCATCCAAAAACTCTGGATACGTACGTTCCCTTTCTTTTTCGTTTTGTGAGGGCCAGTCACCCGTGTGACTGGTTATGGAAACAATCAGGTCGTGTACCGTCTTCTTGTTCCACGTCCTCTGAGGGAAGGAGGCGCCCCCGTGACTGGTCACGCAGAAATTAGGGTCAGGTACCTTCCTATTTTTCTTCCTTTTTTCTTATGTTTGTGGTGTTAGGCAGGCACCCTTGTGACTGTTGATGGAAACAATTGGGTTATGTACCTTCCCCTTCTTCTACGTCTTTTGAGGACAGAAGAGAAAGGAAGCACCCGACCGGTCATGGAAACAATTAGGTCATATACCTTCATCTTCTTCCTCTCAGTCGTCTCTTTCACCTTCCCTTTCCCCCTTTCTGTAGGGGAAGATATTTCTGTGACCGCTCATGAAAATAATGAGGACACACTCTCTACCTTTTTTCTCGTCTTGTGGGGAGAAGCAGTCACGGATTTCAGAACTTTTCAAGAATTATCAAAACATTCTTATGGTTTCTGATGGTTTCAGGGCTACTTTAAACTTCATTCAAATCTTCAAGGGCTCTCAAGGGTTTCAAAAATTCAATGATATTTCGAAGAATTCATGGAAACGTCAACCCCTTCCTAGGATTTGAAGACATTTTCAGGAAACCTTATCTTATTAAAAGAAATTCGAGGAATTAGATGCGGAATTTCATAATACCATCGAGCCATTATCCTTCACGGGCGAGAGATTGACTCCTGTTGTAATCTGGTTTACACTCTTTCATGCAATCCCATATATTAATCTCATGTGATCTCATGAAATCCCATATAATCCCATGTGATCTCATGTGATCCCGTATATTCTCGTTTGATGTGGTGTAATCCTGTGTAATCCGCATGTAATCTTGTGTTGTCCCTTGAAATCTTCTGGTACAATAATAGATAAATTCTTATCAATGGTTCGAATCCCCATGGAACACGAGGTCCAGCGTTGGTACCGGTTGAAACCTATTTGCGTATGTGCGTACTGAAGGGATCCTGTAGTCCTTCAAATCGGAATGGCCATATTTGTAGTTTTTGAAAAGGCACGATAAGGCAACCGATCTATAATATAATATATTTACATTAGATATTTACTTATCTTGAGATTGGCAAGAGAATAGTTTATATATCTCGTTCTGAAGAGTGAGAACGAATAATTATTTTCATTTTGGGAGCAGCAGTGTTTGATCCAGCTCTTCCCACCATTTATTGTATTTCATGACTCAGAAGTTAGAATTCCCGATCAAAATTACTAGACATAAAAATGTATTGCTCCACTCAGAAAAAAGTTTGGTTGATGCAACCAAAATTTGTTTGGATCAACCAAATAAATGCATTGCTATATGGTCAATCAAATGTTTGTTTGTTCGAACCAAATTCTTTGTTTAATAAAGTTTGGTTATTTATACTCGATATTTCGGTTGATACAACCAAAAATTTTGGTGGATTCAACCAAATATTCTAGTCGATCCAATTAAATTTTTTAATTGTTTGAAACAGAAAGTTTTTTTCTCGTGGAGAATTTTTTATGCATCTTTAATGGAAAAGTTGAGGTTATTTTACATTGTGGCTCTAGTTATTTCATCCTGTAACCTATTCGATGAAAGTGAACATATTCAAGGCTCTCGCTGAGAAATGTTTCTTTAATATTGAACATTTTTCAATAGAATTTCACTTCTATCGAACAGGTTTACATGGGAAATAACTTAAGCCACGGTGAAGATAGACTTAGAAATATCAGTTAAAAATTTTTTTGCAGAAAAGCTCCAAATTCTGTATGAAAAATGTATGAAGAAGGTCTTTTATTCTGACATTTAGAAATTTTACATAAAGAAGAGTTACAACTTTTCGAATTTTCTGAAAAAATCGAAAATTCCAATTTCGATCCCACAAAAAATAATGAAATATAATCTGTGAATTCGATAACTTCCAAAAGAGTGATCATATTCGATCGTGCTTTGGTAGCTTTTTTGAGGTGCCAAAAAGACTAGTCGAGTTCATTACGCAGCTATTTTGGATGAAAAATCGAAGAAGGGAAGCATTTTGAAAAATTTTTCGGAATTTTTTTTTCAAGACTCAAAAATTTGTAAGTACAGCTTCTTGCAGTAGGTAAAAAGTGAAAGAATTTCTTTCCTCATGATTTTTTTTTTTATAAAAGCGAAATTTTCAAAGTTGCGGCATTTCCGAAATTCAGAAATATAAATAAAAATGAGAGTTTTTAGCCAAATAACACAAGAATGGAAAGAAAGTCAGAGAGAAAAAATGTTTCTTTTTGAGAGCCCTTCAAGATCATTAAAACGACTTTCTGAATTTTCTCGAAAATTCCAATAGAAAAATGTAAATTTCAAACTTTTACTGTACAGCACATAATGGAAAGTCAGAAATTTCATTACATTCTCATCATTTATGATTGAAAAAGTATCAGCATCACCCGAAATTTCACGTCTTTAATTTTCAACAGATCTCTCATTTTAAGGACCCCTGAAGCCGAAAATCCGATTTTGGCGATGGTGTCTGTCTGTACGTCCGTCCGTCTGTAAACATAATAATTCAACGAAAAATGAACGGAATAAATCGGTCTTTGATACACTTGTTGTTTGTAATAACAGCGCATTCGATTTCTCTTGTGAAGGTATATTAGAAAATAAATTCACATACAAAAGATTCCGTCAAAAGTTGAGCGCGAAGCGCGCGATGAGAATGTGCCTGCGAAGCGGGCAGATTTTTTCTGTTATTTTGTTTTAAATAGCAAAAAATAAAATGTAAACTTGATTGTTGATGCAATAAATCACTACAAATTTCATATATGTAGTCCTATGTAATCTCATGTTGTCTCGTGTAATCCCATGTTATCCTATGCAATCTCAAATAATCTTGTGTAGTCTCATGTAATCCTGTAATCTTGTAATATAGTGTACACAAGGAATCGAACCGGTTAACCTCTCGTTCACGCGCTAAGCGTTACTAGTTAAGTATCATAATTGAATGTGTTGAATACACAAAAAGGCACAAGTATCCTGCAAAAATGCCCGCACCACGCGGTATTCCCGAATTGTCATCCAACCAAGCACGAACCACGCCCAATACTGCTTAACTTCAGTAATCGAACGATGACTAGTTTTTTAAGCGTGAAATAGCCGTCGACCAATATATTTGATTATTCGATTCTTGATTTTCCAATTTCTACCAATTTCACAATACCCTGCAATTCGTTTTTATTTGTTTCATCAGTCCAGCATCTCACAAAGTTCTTCAACTCAAGACTTTTTTTCTGTAAAGAAAGTTCAGTCCTCCCGAAATGAATTTTTTCTTCCTTTTTTCAGATACACGGCGACTATTTATTTCCGTTGTCCGCGGAATCGTTGAACTTTGGCGAGACATTTTTTGTTTTCATCTGTGTTGCACTTCCTGGCGAGTCAGTTCATGAAAGACAAGACAGGCCGGATTCGTCGTCGGTTGGCGGGTGATAGGGCGCATAGAATAAAATTGGACGGCTGCTAGGACTGTGCACACCGAAAACTTCCGAGTTTTCCCGATTTCGGCCCGAACCAGCGGCGTCGCGACGCCTTGCTTGCGACGCCTCGCGACGCTCAGTATCTCGCGAAACGCATCGCGAAACGATCCGCTCGCGCTCTGACTAGTGAATTTTGATAAGATCATCCGCGAATAAGTTCTAGTTCAGTTTTAATGATAAGATGACACGTGAGATTCGAACATCCAGGAATATTGAACATCATAAGTGATTTTACAGTTACAAAAGGTGTGTTTTTCATCGTTCGTATCACTAGGATCAGAATTTCTTTTTTAGGCGCTTGAATCTCCCGCTTTTGGAAGTCTTCCACTCTGTTGGGTTGGATAAGGATCGAAGATGTGTTGTCGTTTTAAATGTTTATATGTGAGAGATGAGAGAAGAAATAATTATTTTCTCTACGAGAAAAAAACAATTTTTCGAAAGAAGAGATAAATTTCCAACGAAAGATATAAATCTTTTGCCAGAAAGATGAATTTTTGTATAAGTAGTTCAACTTTATAGCAGATTGTTGCATTCCTGTGATAGTTAAATCCTCAACCAAAACAGATTAACTTCTGAATGAATTGTTTACTTTTCAACAAAAAACAACATTTTATAAAATAAGATAATTCTGATCTTAAGAGACGAATTTTAAATAAAAAATGTGACGTTTTATATTCCATGTAGGAAAAATTGTTGCTTTCAGGGAAATTTCAAACAAAAAGTTTCATCTCACGACACAGATAACTTTACACCAAAGAAAAATGGATTCTCAACTAAAAAGATGAATTTGCAACCGCGTGGTAAAGTTTTTTATTGGAAGAGAAAGCAGATTGTGAATCAAAGATGATGAATCATTCAAACAATGTTTCAGTTTCATATTAAGAAGAATTTAATTCCACTAAAAAAGAAGAATAGTAGAAATAGTAGAATCTTCTTCCAAAATAGCTAAATTTAAAGCCGCATAAATAAATTTGGAACCGAAAAAGATGAGTTCTGGAGAAACTAGTTGCATTTAAGACAATAACGATGAATTTCCGGAACACGCAATTTGAAGGAAATAGTTGACTTTTTTATTTGAAAAATTGATAAAACAAAAAAAATAGGGTAAACTTTCATCCAAGTTGTTGAATTTTCAAACAAAAAACAACTTTCTCACAAACCACATGAAATTTCTTCTAATAAGACGAAAAAAATGTGATGCCTAATTATTCAACTAGTGAAACCTTGGACGTTCAAACACAACAGTCGGATTTTTAACAAAAAGAGTTATTTTGAGCTCAATAATTATTAAAACAGCCAAAACGATCCGTTTCAAATCAAATAGTTTGATTGAACGGATGGAGATGAACTTTCAATCAAACAGTTGGGCTTCCACGCTACAATCATGAATTTCCCACAGAAGTAATCAATTTTTCAATAAAACAATTAAAATATCAACCAAGGAAACTTTTGACTCAAGATAGAAAAAATTGTGTTTTTAATCAAATGTATTATTTTCAATCGGTAACTTTAAATTCATTCCAAGAAAAAACTGATTTCAAATGGAAAATAGTTGGATTCAACCAGAAGGGACGATGTTTCAATGAAAAAAATAACTTTTTTGAACAAAAACGAATAATTATCAGAACCAAATTACAAATTTGGAATTGAGAGTTGAATTTCCATGCGAAAAAAATGTTTAGTATAAAGAGAAGAAAAAAGGTTAGCCAGATTTCTGCACTTCTAACAAAATATGATGCATTTTTTACCGAAAGTGGAATATAGTTTGTTTCATCAACAAGGAAATAAATTTCGAACAAAAGAATAATAATAATTTTATAAACAAAAAATCTGCTCGCCGCGCGGGCCCGTTCTCATCGCGCGCGGCTCGCAAGTTTGAGCGCGCCTAGTGCGCGCGTCTTTCGGATCCCGCACCTCGCGCTCAATGGTTATCTCACCTCGCGCTCCGCACTCGGTTATGAATTTACCTTGCGCTACGCGCTCGGCCTTTGTACTTCCCTACTGTTATATGCAAAACTTTTGAAACTTCAAAGCAAAATGTCAACTACTCTAATTTGATGAATGTGAATTCTCTTTTGTTAAAGCTTCTCCGGCTTTAACGAATACATTCCCATCGCGTTTCTCGTGCTGCGCACTCGATCAAAGTTTGTCCAAAACGGTGGAGAAGTTTTTTTACCTAGATTTTCACACGTTGTGTAGTTTTTCTAGAAATTCAATATTTTATTTCCTAATTTCATTTTTCACGATTCAAACAAAAACTACGTGTCTAATGGGAAAAATTATAACGAATTTACAAACATTTTTCGGGTGAAAAGCTTTTCTCCATCAATCTTCTCTGTGAGCATTATTCATTTTTTCCAAAATTTCATTATTTAATTTTTATAGTTATTTTTCCTGATTGAAATAAAAAATACAAATTCTGTTAAAGAAGTTGATAACACATATAAAGATATTTTTCTAGTTAAGAACTTGCGTCTACTTGATTTATTATAATCTTGTGTCAATTGTCCAAAAGTTCATTTTTTTATTCTTTATGTGCTTTTTTATAAATGAAGCAAAAACTACTTGTCCTATCAAAAAGTTAATTTGACCAAATTTTTAGATCTTTTCTTGGTGCACAATTTTGGTTCATTTACATTTTCCCGTACTTTACATAGTTTAACCAAAAAATGAATCTTACTATTTTTCACAATTTTTTGTGTGGCCAAAATTTGAATTTTCGATTTTTTGGGAAAACTCGAAAAGTTGCAAAGATCATCCTGGAGGGCTCTCAAAAAGAAAATTTTTTTTCTTCAAACTTCTTTTCATATCTTGCGTTCTTTGGCTAAAAATGCTCATTTTCGTTTATATTTTCGAATTTTGAGAATGCCACAACTCCGACAATTTTCTTTCCAAAAAAAATCATATTGATAAATTGTTTACTTTCTGCCTACTACAAGAAACTGTACTGGAAATTTTCAAAAAGAAACATTTTTTCTTCCAAACTTTTTTTCCTATCTCTCTTTGTTTAGATAAAAATTCTCAATTTTGTTTACATTTTCGAATTTTTGAAATGCTATAACTCTGACAAATTTGTTTTAAAAAAAAAATCATGAGGATAGATTGTTTCACTTTCTACCTGCTACAAGAAACCGTACTTGAAATTTTTGAATCTTGGAAAAAAAAGTCCAAAAAAATTTTCAAAATGCTCCCATTTTCTTTCATTTTTGATCCGAAACAGCTGGTTCACGAACTTGAATTGTATATTTTTTCCTTCAAAATGAGTGCCAAAGTACGATCGAATATCATCATTGTTTCGAAATTTATCGAGTTCACAGATTATTTTCTATTATTTTTTGTGCGATCAAAATTGGAATTTTCGAATTTTTGAGAAAATTCAAAAAGTTGTTAAGTCCATCTCATGGTGCTTCTAAAAACAAACATTTTTTCGTCAATACTTTTTTTTTCATATCTTTCGTTGTTTGGCTGAAAATTCTCATTTTTTTTTACATTTTCGAATTTTGAAAATGCCATAACTCCGACAATTTTGTTCTCATCAAAAAACATCATGGTAATAAATTGTCCGACTCATCACTCACTACAGGAAGCTGTACTTACAATTATCTAGTCTTGAAAAAAATAGTCTCAAAAATTTTCAAAATGCTCGCCCTTTTTTATTTTTCATCCGAAATAGCTGGCTAACAAACTTGACCGTCAGTTTCTGACGATGGAAGAGTGTACCAAAGGCCAATCAAATCGAATAGTTTTTTCGAAAGTTATCGTGCTCACAGATAGACATACATACATACATACATATATACAGAAAGACAGACATACAGACAGACACATTCGTAAAAACCATTTTTCTGGGTTCAGGGGGTCTCACATTTGACAAAAACT